>WHPZ01580028.1:0-25681 GCA_016617965.1 Macrosiphum rosae | reverse complement strand
TTATAGGTACCTATTGTAGGTCAATTTTTTGTTTAATATCATAGATATGTATATAATATGTCTTATACCTAGACTGACATACCGTCTCCCTTCAGAATCGTTTTTCTTATACAATGATATTATATCTTTGAATTCAAATTTAATATCATCCATTATACAGTGGGTCACTTGTAACCTAGTGTACAGCAGAGCGACACCCACTTGCCCACCTTTTTTTTTTCTATTAAATTAGTTAATGTTTACTGTTGCGTAATTTAATCTTAAAAACGTATTGGTCGTTCCGTTGATTATAATATTTTAATGAGATACAAAATATGAAAATGTTCTAACACGTTCAATATTACAATAATATTATGAATTGTAAGGGCGAAACCGAGAAGTAAGTACCTATAAGTTTCAGTATTTTCATTCTAAAATCTAATCAGTAATTAAGAATCAAATATGTAGTTCTATAAATGATTGTAGATCATACAATGATTTTAGAATAAATGATAATAGTTATAAATCTTATAATAGCAGTATACCACATTACCAATGTCGCAACAAATAATATATTATTCCGGCATGTACTATTTTTTTTTACACTTTGAAGTTGGTATTACTGCATAGCAAGAATGATTTAAATCAGAATCCAAAAGTTCTAACTAAACCAATTAAATATCTTTTCAGGATGAAAAAGTTCTACACGTGAAACTTTTGGATTCCAAAAATAATATTTAAGTTTTTGTATTGTTTACCCGATAAATAATTAGGTAAAAACAAATTTCTGGTAAAGTTGTCGTTCTCTGTAATGGAACTTTTTTGACTCTGCATCAAATGTTAGTAATTATTAGCTGTTATAGTGAACAAAGTTATTCGATTTAAATGCTCCTCTGAACAATTTATTACAAAATCATTACGTTAGAACCTTTTCATTCTGCGACGAATCATTCACTTTATTGACAAAGTGGAATAAATTATAATATACGACATGGTCCAAACTGGCGACACAATGTCCGTGTTTCTAGAGAAATTTTCATGACCTCTCAAAAGTAGTTAACATAATTTGACATCAAAGAGTTTCGGTTTATTATATCAGTACCATGATATTATTTTAGTTAATGTTTTGACTTTATGAGTTGTGCGACATTAAACGTTGATTGGACCTATTAATAATATGGTCATGTAGTTTTCTAGCTATCGTTAAATTATTTCGTTGTACAAGACGTGCAAACCAAAAAAAAGCGGCCAGGTGCGAGTCGGACTCGAACACAATAGGTTAGCAAGTAACATAAATAATAAGTCATTTCTTTCGGCCGGCACGAACTTTGGCCCCACCACCAGGTCCAGCAGAAGTCTTAACCCAAGTCTCAATCCCTTATGGAACTGTGCTTATGAACTTGTAATTATTATATAGAAATCGAGTGATAGGCAGCTCTTTGGTATTTTATTTACAAGGCCACAGCTATAAGTCGATAAATTATTTTACATACGTATATATATAGGTATATTAATATGACATCACGATGTAAAAATATAATATGTTTTAAAAGTGTAATCAATATTTTTCTGTTAATACGTAATTTTTTTGTGACGAGTCATATTAAATTCGAAAATCGCTGTCTCTTCCATTATTATATACTCGCTTATATCACTCTCACATGAAGTTTCGGACGTTAAATAAATAATAATTATTAAATTGTATTGTTGCAGTTCAACGGTTCAGCGTTAATGCAACAATAATACAATTTGGAGTGTCATCGTGTGTTCATAATATTATACTTCTACACTCGACTATCTACTGCTTATCATATCTTATATAATTTTATCGGATGTCGATATTTATGTATACCTACCTAATATATATAATATAACATAATAATGCTTCCGAATGACATGACAAATTGATTAATTTAATGCGGCTTACTAATAGATTTAATGAACCAATCGTGGGCCACTGTATTGTGTTTAAGAGACAGTTAGAGCTGCACTATTGTATGATTGAAAGTTTAGTGGCTGAAGTTGTGTAAGTCGAATCCCTAGAAAACTGTTTGTGGAAAAAAACGTTTATTTAAGTTTACTTTTTTACAATTTTTTTTTCGGAGTAAATTAATTCAAAACGTGTTAAATGTTTTCAAAATTTTCTTTTTGAGAATTTTCGGACACAAGTAAATCTTAAATTATTTATTGATTCATCATCAAATTTATCATTTCATAAAGCGGTTCACTAAAATGTAATACACCAATCGAGGGACACTATTACTACCTAGTGTTTGAGCTTACCGTTAGCGCCGCCGCACCATTGATTGAATGGAATGTTTAGTGATTGCAGTCGATGATGTAACCACTTGCATTAATGAGTAATAATAGAAACCAATAATTCGACTTTTAAAAATATATTTTCATACCCCTCATCGTTGCAGCATCAGTTTTATCTCTATAAAATATAAATATTTATCCATTACACGAACATAGTGTATAACTTTGAGTATTATATTTTATGCATGGACAAACAAAAAAAAAATTTTAAATCATAATAAATATTATGAATCATTGAAATGAGGTTTTTTAATGAAAAAATAAAATATTTGGAAGTGCATATTATTACTAAAGCATAATAATATATCATGGTAAACTTTTAGGACATACATGAATTCATTTTTTTTAAGGTTTATAAATTACAGTACACTAACAATATTTTCAAAAATAAAACTTTTAAACATATTTTATATGAAAAAAATAATGACTCCATGAAATGTATGTAAATACTTAATAAATTCTCGCTGCATTACCCGACTTTGCTGAGATAAAAAATTCTATCCCTCTATCGTTTTCCATTTTTCGTCAGTTGATATAATATAATATAAACACAACTACAATGATAAATTTTATGATTTTCCACTTCTTAATATTTTATTCTGAACATATTATTATTTATATAAATACAAACAAAAACTGCAGACGGATTTTAAGGACTCGTATAAAACCCGAAGTAAATGCAATATCGTTAAGATTGGCATTCATATTTAGTACATATTTACGTTGTACTTCAATATTAAGAGTTCCTGAAATGTCACAAATGTCTAACTTGGTTGGATAGAAGTTAGCTTGTGAAAATAATAACTTAATAAATATAAATTGAATAATATCCGTTTGTTCAAACGTAGAGATCCTATTACACATTTTGTTGACTTTTTAAATATTTAGTTAGTGTCTATATTTCTATATATTTCTACTATAATAGTTATAATAGAAATATTATAACATGTAACCATTTAGTGGAATCCTTTTGAAAAAACAAAAAAATATTCGATTTTCTCAAACTACATTCATGCTCGAGTCACATGCTATAGTGACCTATTATAGAGAACTAAAAAATAAGCAATAAACACACATCCGAGTCTAAATACATAGGATCTATGGTATATTTCTATAAATATCTATAATTCTATATTTTGGTATAGGTAATTCTCTTTGAAAACGGTCCAGCGTAGTTTTTCGTCTGCAGCGGGTATTATAGTCTGTGCGTTATCGTATAAGGCTTAGTAGTTTTTTTTCTTTTCATTTAGGTATTTATTTTATTATTTATTTGTTATAGTTTTATTTGTCTCGTGACATATTTTCCGAAACGAGTGCCAGCAGAGACATAGGCTATTCGCTCGTTGGAGCTCGTACATAACGTAATAAAATATATATATATATATATAAATATTATACTCTTTTCGAGAGTGTATATTATAATTAATTTCGTTAAATTTTTTTTTATTATTCTTATTTTTATTCATTTCGAGTGTTGAACTTTCTCGCGTGCCCGCCGTTACGGCGAATTGTGAAAATCCACACGCGTGAATGAGTATTTCTCTATTTGACGATGCGATATCGCATATGTACACTCATCATACGTACATACATATACGTGCGTATATTATATACATACATTGTGTACTTATTATATACCTACATTATTATGTACAGGGTGTGACTATACAGAAAACAGGACAGACAAAAAATAAAAAAAATACACTTGTCAAACGCGTAGGTATATGACAAAAACCGTGAAAATTATAAATAGATAATAAAGGATTTAAGATTCAGGTAGGCATCTACTGATGTTTGAAGATTCCCCAAAACGATATTTTGAAAAAATATATTACGTTTCGATAGTTAAATTAATCCAACAAAAATAATAAAAAAAAAAATCGATAAACTGTAAAAAATGACTCGACTTGACTTTCATCAACACTCTTCTAAAAATTACATTTCCAAATCGGCTATTCCGAATTTCTCCGGATAAAAAATTTAAACTAAATTTAAAACAGTCGACGGTTAAGGGTTAGTGTTGTGCACTTGTAACGGAAGCGTCGATAAATCACGATATACGAATTACAAAAATGTTTAAACGATAATATATACAATATCGATCGGAACAAAATTTGTTATTCCATTTGTCAGGTCATTCTGTTACACCTTGTATAATGTACTATAACTTTCGTCGTCGTCGTTTTCTTCTAACCGGCAGGCTTTTCGACGTCGCGCGAAATAATTAATTTCACAATAACGTATTTATAACAACAACAATAATAATAATAATAATAATAATAATAATAATAATAATAATATGATATTACACGTTATTGCGATTATACCGGCAACTCGCTATATTATAATAGGCATTATCTGTTGTGTACGAAAAGGTTTCTCCCGGGTCCCCGGAACAATCGATCGAACGGTACGGGACGTCGGGGAAACCGATTACGGCGATCATTATTCCGCGATGTTTTGTTGTCGTCTGCGACGGCCATTGTCTCTCGGCCGTGTGAAAACGCACGCGGATGTGGCAGACCCTCCGCACAAGTCTCCGAGGCGCCGTCGACGCTTAAAACGGTCGCTTATCTGCTGACGGCCGACAGTCGTAGTTATTCGGCGGATTTCGCGTGACCGCGTAAAAACGCGCTGAGTATACCTAGGTATATACCGCATATACCGGTATCCCGAATCTCTCGAGATCTCCCGAGATCTGCGAAATATAATAATAAATTATAATATCGTAACAGCCGCTGCGGCTGCACGCCACGGAAATAATATCGTTTTAACCGTTACTGTATTATAATAAATAATTGTCATTGTTGTTATTGCAGTTCTCATTATTGTTATCATTATAATTATTATTCATTTAGATCGTTACAACACCGTTCCCCGTCCCGCAAACCCTTTCGAAAAACAATCACGCGATCGTAACATATATATATATATATATAGTGCTTACCTACGGTTAAGATGAACGACAGGTACGTCTGCTGGTTTGTCTGGACCATGGCATTTACCGTCTCGCCGAACGTTTTCGTTCATTCCGGTAAGTAATATTGCTAACCACTCGACAGTAATGATGTAGGTACCATTGTAATAATATGCAGGGCTGTGAATTTGCAGAAGAAATATTTATTGTTTTTAGCTTACTGTAAAACATGGCTTCCTTAACGCACGAACTTTGACTTTGGTTCTATACTAAAGAATTTAAGAACTTATTATTTTGAACTTTTAATTTTGCAATTCTTCGCATTTTTTTTATTATCAATTTTAGTCCTTTTTTTTATCATTTTTTCAATACTTTTAATGGTTTCCGCCAGTAAAAGCTTTTACACATTTTATGAATTTTTATTTAACATTTTTTTCAGTTTCGTAAATAAATATTTTACAGGTACACATGTGACATGTAGTAGTTAATTAATATAACATCTTTGATTTATAGTTTCGGTTCGGTTCTCGTTTTTTGATAAAAAAAAAATAAGGGTATCGGTTCCAAATAATTTCGGTATCGGTTACAGTTAATCTAGGTACCGAAAGACGAAAAGTATAGTAATTTTAAATACCTATCCTGAATGTGGCTTTTATTCATAGTATGAGAAATTTTAGAAAACTGATAATATTATGATCATATACATAGTTTATACACAAAACAGAAATACCATTAAATTATGATAAATAAAATAATTTTAGTTTTGAACCTAAAAGAACCGATTTCATTTAAAAATTCCGGTTTAGTTCTTGTACTTTATTTATTAAAATAAAGGTTTCAGTTCGGTTCCAGTTCCAGAACTGGCTCTTTTAGGTTTGTTCCCAGTTCCTAGTATATATAGGTACCATAATAATATCACATATTTAGGTACCTAGGTATACCTATAGTGGTGTTTTTGAGGGCATGAGCGTCACTAGAGACGAAATTCTGAAGTCGCCAAAATAATCTTCTGCAAAAAATTTGATATTTTCGGTAAGTTTTTCTCTCGGTTTTTTTCTAATATAGTATTTTTCAAGGGTAGAAAAAGTACCCCTCGATATCCTTTAGTGATGCATATGTTTGAGGGTATACCGCGATAGTATAAGGCGTTTTCCCATTTTTACCATTTGGCGAATTAGCATATAATATACCCTGTAAAAATAGTACAAAAAATACGGACGCTCGCTACCGTAACATTTTTAAAAATTAAGCAATACGTATTCTGTTTTATATTGTCGAATGGCATTTATCAATCGTCTATTGCATATAAGTTAGAACCGTGCAGAAACCAATGATTGACATTGGTTATTACCACGTATAGGTGAATAATGTATAATAATATTACTGGTATCGTTTGTGACTGTGATTATTTTTCATGTTGCCACAGATTAATATTTTAATTTGCTAACGAAAAATTAATTTTTGTAGAGCTTGTGAATTTATGTTGGTATGTAAGAGATTTGCAAAATAATTATTCGACTTGGCTTTTTGAAGGGTTCGGTGTTGCATCAGATTAGTTTTGCGCTTATTGAGTCACAATATTATATTCATTGCGTATTTACATCACTGGCTTAAATTCATAAGTGAGAAAATCGTATGCAATAATATACTGCATAGGTATGGTTAAATAAACCTATGGTTTTTTTTTTTACAAAAACACCACTGGATACCTACAATCATAATATTATATATAGGTACAATAATTCTAATTATTAGACCGTCAACTTTGTGTTACGCCCTCGACACGACCATTTCCATATTATTATTATAAATTGTGTTTGTGTAATTGTGTGCATAAAATAATGCGTTCCTATAAATTATAATTAATATTAAATTATTTTATAGTATAATAAAATGTTATCAATAAA
Organism: Macrosiphum rosae; assembly: GCA_016617965.1. Classification (NCBI taxonomy): domain Eukaryota; kingdom Metazoa; phylum Arthropoda; class Insecta; order Hemiptera; family Aphididae; genus Macrosiphum; species Macrosiphum rosae. The sequence continues at coordinate 18,559 of WHPZ01580028.1, read as the reverse complement.
TTAGCATTCGTTTTTTACATTGTATTATAAGGTGTTTATAAGTGAGAGTTTTCCTTTTATACTTCTTTCATCTTACTTGAGCTTTATTATTTTTAATTACCTACTTATTGTACCTACTTTGACTGTTTGGATTGTAATTATTTTTAAATATAAAGATATATTTTAGTATTATTGAGTCGTTCGTATTGGATATATATTTATTTACATTAATTGGATTCCACTATAAAATAAAATGTTTTATGGTTTTTTATCGTAAAGTTTTTAGTTTTTCCAATGACAGCATACATTTTAAATGGATTTAATATTCCGAAGCAGAATATTTTTATGAAAATTTCCGTACGTAAAAAAACTAAATACTGGTGAACTAGATTTTCTGTAAAAATGTATAATAATATAGTCATATAGAGTATTACTACAATCATACAAGTTAGGTATAAATTGTTAAATTTGAATTCAATGTCAAAAATCATTTTATGCGGAAAACGTTTCTGAGCTCAGGAGACAGACGGATTATTATTTAATTCCAATGAAATTTTATATTGTGTACACTCAAAATCTAAAAATATTGAACTCAGAATGAGTGGTTAATAAATAAATTAGTAGTGATAAGTATATTTTATAGTTTAAACGAGTGGATAGTGGTCAACCATGGTTGACCAATCTTGACTTGAAATCCTTAAAACTCATTGATCACTCGTTTGGAATTCGAATCTTTTACATGGAAATTATAAGAATATTAAAATATTTTCTACTTAGGTACCTATATGAAATATAAACTCGTTTGAAAAAGTATGAAAATTAAACAATTATAATGATACTTAAAATATAATAGTTTAACTGATATTTATTTAAAAATCTAATAAATTATCTGTGCAATAATTTCTTGTTTTCCATGTCATAAAATATATTTATTTTATAGGTAGATACAATGATACATGCATGATAACAGATAAATAAATAATATAATATCAATGCAGTTATGAACATGGTTTGTGTCCGTTTTAAGTATTTCTATGATCTGTTCGGACTTCAAATATTAGTTCAAAAAAAAATTTAACAGTTAAATAATATTACGTTATTTGATATAATAATAGTATGTTATAATGTACCTATAATATGTATACGACTATTATACGAGAGTATAATATAGTAAGTTAATAGTATTCAAGTATTATTGTAAAAAAATTAAAATAGGTATTTTTGAATTAAGTATATTATTACCTACATAAAACTTAAAAAGAATAATAAAATATAGTATTATTGTAATAGTAAAACCAATTTTGGTACATAATATTATTGAGTTGAAATCTCTACTCGTTTGTATCTATATGTAAAATTGAAATTTACTAATATTAAACTAACCGTTAATTTATTTTTTACTTAAGAACCATAATATAAATAAATTAGTTATTTATAAATAAATACGTACTTATATGACTTTAACATTTTACCTATTATAGTGATATAATGATTTTATTCGTGAACAAATATGATGCAATATATTCTATATTATAAGATATTAATATATAACTAATCTATGATTTTTTTTTGTACAGTATGTTAAGTATAGTGAGAGTTGAATTTAAAATGTTGACAATTTTGTCAAAATCGTAGAAATTTGCAAATTATACTTTGTAACTAAAAATGCATTACATTTTTTAATTTTTATTGAATAGGTTTGAAATTGTGTAACAAGTTTACTCATCATTAGTATAAGTTTTTATTACAAAAATTAAAAAGAAATTGCATTGAGCCATACTACTAGTTTTTATAAGTGTTTGAATTTAAGACTTCGACAAAATTCTTAAAAACGGTTAATACAGGCTGACGAACGTCTTCTTTCAGAAATTAAATTAAATTAAAATTAAACTCATCCATTTCAATGATCTATCCAATGATGAGGTGCACTTGATATACTTATACCTATGTACCTATGTTGTGTGTATGAATTTCTAAAAAAAATTTCATAATATTACCCACTAATTATTATTCCATACGAAGCAGAAGTCAATGAATCGACTAAATTTCAAATACTTCTACAGCCCCTGTCGAGGCTAACGACCGGTTATTTAATTTCTAATCGTTTTCTTTTGACCGATTTTATTGTATTTCAGTTTGTTTTAACTAATGTATAACGTGTGTTCCTTGTTTACTTTTACCCTTTGTCAGAGTACCTAATCTCAAGTATGCAACGCATACTGCAGATACGTACGTTTGTGGCGAGAAAACACTTTTAGGGTAGCAAGACACTGTTTTTTATTTACTTTCTCTTCCAGTAGGTATTCGTCATCGTGATCATCGAGAGTAAGGCGACCTTAGAGTTGTTGAGTGTAAATCCTATTGCCACTTGTTGAATCATGCATTTGTGCAGTACTCGTTATCATGCAGGTCACTAAAATGAGAAATAATTAAGCTTTTACAGCAGGTGTGGATATTTACTCGTTTCACATTTTGGGAATCGGAAACCAAAATATACCTATCTGTTATTAAATCCTTTGCGTTAATAGCTGAGCGTTTATATAATATTGTATTCATATTATTTTTTAAAATGGCAGTTTTTTATGATTTTTCGTTTTTCAATGATAATCCGCTTAATTTGAATAAAAAATTCTGTCTGCATATTTTTATGGAAATGTTGATGTATAAATTATATTGGTTACTGAATTTATTGGATATTGACGAAATTTGTCAAAATTGAGAAAATAACTATTTTATTTGTAATTAAAAATGGGTCACATTTTAGATTCCGAGTGAAACGATGAATGTATTGATTTTACAATAATATGTGTTTTTTTTTTTATTTATTTATTTTTTTTTTTGTGTCTGTCATCACCTTTTAGGACAGTAAAAATGCTTGGATTATCGTCAACAGTATATTTTCTGAAAGGAAAGTGAATCTAGTTGGTACTTTGGGAGGTCAAAAGTGAAAATTTTCCAGTAGTTTTCAAAAGCAAAATTAAGGAAAAACGGGAATTTATACACAAAATCTGTTTTCTAAAAAATCAATTTTGGTTTTTGGTGCAACTCTTAAACAACTGACCTTAGGTACTGAAATTTTGACTGAATGTTTATATTAGCGTTTTCTATACACCATAACATTTTCCAAATATTTTGACTTATTTTGAGCTGTTTACGAACATTTTCAGTTTCCATTTTTTTAGTTTTTTTTTTTCTATAAATATTAATAAAATTTTATTTGTTGGTTAAAAAAGCTTGAAAATTTAATCGAAGGCTCCTAGTATATTATTTCCAAGGCAGATGAAAAAAATTAAAAATCCTTACTCACAATTTTTTTTCTATAATCATTTAAAGTTCAAATATTGAGTTAAATATTAAGTTAAAAATTTATAAAATGATCAACTTTCATAGGTAAGGATTGAAAATTTAAAACAAGTGTCCAAGTAAATAGGTAAATATATAAATTACTTTATTCACAATAATATCCGTCTCCGCTCAGAATCGTTTTTCTTATACAATGATATTATATCATTGAATTTAAATTTAACACCATCCATTACACATTACAGTGACCCAATTGTAACCTACTGTACAGCAGAGCGACTTTTTTAATTTTTATACTAGATATTTTAAAATGTGGTACAAGTTTTTTAATACGTAAGTATAAGTTTTCATTACAAAATTAAAAAAAAAATTGCTTAAATACATACATGATACACATAACTATTATTATTAGTTTTTTAAGAAATTTAAAATTTTTACTCAATTTCTCAAAACTGTTAATTATTTCGTAAACATAATAATTATAAGTAGACGAACGTTTTCGTTCAGAATCGTTTTTTATCGTGTACCATGATTGATCGTTGAATTCAAATTTACCATATCCATTACTATTTCCATTACCAGAACTATTCAATGACGGGATGCACTTGACATACACTTTTATAATTTATAATATACATAGAGTGGTTATTTGTCCTCTAATTATTTTTGTTACTATACGGCAGTAAGTTTCTTTTAAGATCTTTCGTTTTTATTTTCAATAAAAAATTCTGTTTTTGTATATTTTTATGGAAACGTTGATGTATAAAATAGCACATTGAATATATTGAATTAATAGATCTTTTCTTCACAATTATAGTTTATTACTTTATAATCAATGAATTTTAAAGTTCAGTCAAACGGACTGATGTTTATAGGAAAATGTCCCCACAAGTACTCAACTTAACAGATATTTTCTTAATGTCTCTGTAAACACCTAGAGCGCGGGTTTATATGCACTAAAAAGTATAAAAATATGATATATGCAAGAAAAATCGTGAAAATATGCAAGAAAAAAAATTTAAATTGGGCAATATTATGGTAAAAAACCCACAATTTGTATTTGACAATAAATTACCATTCTTAGTCTAGAATTCGATGAGGCATTAAAATAATTTAAAACAAATTAAACAACTTATAATTATGTGGTATCTACATAATGAACTTATCTTTATTTCAATAACTTTTATTTACTATTTAGTGCCTACAAAATTTATTTTTGAATTTTCTGCTGAACAAAATATTATTTCATACATTAAAAAAAAAAATGTTCGATTCAATATGCAATAAATTTTGAATTTTGTCAAATTATGAGCAGCAAATGCCAGAAATAACCATTAAATAATATGCAGTAATATGCAAAAAGAAGAAAAATTACTATCAAACTATTATGTTTTCTTGAATATTACCGACGAAAATCCAGCGCATGGATGAAAATCCACTCTCTAATTGTATATAATGTATACAGTATTATAGAGCGGTCACTTATACGTCTTATTATTTTTTTTTTTACTACAGCAATAAGTTTTTTTTAAGCATCTTCGTCTTTAAACGACAATCCGTTTATTTTCAATAAAGAATTTTGTTTCTATACCTATACATTTATTGAGATGGCGATGTATAATATATTATATTGCGTTTTATCATAAACTAATACATTTCTTCGCCACAATTAATTTTTAAAACTCTATACTAACTTTAAACAGTTTAAAGTTTAGTCAAACGGAGTAATGTTTATAGTATAATTTTGTGGGACTAGACATCCCACATAACCTAATATATATTTTCTTATTGTCACTCTAAATGTAGTGATTATATGCTGTATACGATAGTTAAATTGTTAAATAGTTAAATACCTAACTATATATTGCTCGAAAATTATATTTTTTTTAAAAAAAAAGGTGACCAATAGTCTTGTTGTTGAAAAATCTGAAAATAAAACACCACTACAAAAGATGATGAAAAAATATAATGTTACAAATTTTATGGTTATATGCTTTTATATAAAGAATATTATAAAAACAGATTTTCGTCTTAAAAATATTTAAATACTTACCAAGAGTAAGTAATAAAAAAAAAAAATCATCAACTGTACCTTGTGTTTAGGTAGGTAGGTATACGGTATACGGTATACGATATACGTATATTATTCTAATGTTAAAATATTTTGAACGCTCAAAATAAATGTATACAATATAAATATCACCAAACTTTCACCGCTATTATTGGACTAATAATAATAAATTCAAATAGTTACTCCTGTACAATAATAATGTATTAATATGTACAATATAATTTTAAGACCTTAAATACGTATTAAATTCAAGTGTTCGAAAAATATTTGTACTTATTATTATGTTATTATTATATTATTTAAAGTATCTTTCATACTTTTTTTTAAAACTTTTTTTAATTGAAAAATCAAAATTAAGTTTGTTATAGAACAAATGTACATAATATATACAAAATTTTACTGAAATTTTAACTTTTAACCTTTAAAAATAAACATTTAATTAGCTGATAATTAGTTACCTGGATAAAACTTAACCGAATAACGTTCATTATATTTTTTTCATTAGTAGGTAGGTGTAAATAATCACTATTAAAAATAAAATAATGTTTTTTGGGACAAATTGAATTTGTAGTAAATCTAGGTTAAAACCAGTCATGTGTCGAGAGCACAGTATTTAACTTCTTAGATGGGATGGGGGGNTATGGGATGGGGGGGGGGAGGCAACAACAAAAATATACAATGTGCATTGATCATAAAATAAATACAGTTTTTTTAAAACATTAAATTGTATTAATTAACACGCGGCACATTGGGTGGTTATTTTTTTAATAGGTTTTTGCATGTGGGGGAGGGTATGGTTGGTTAGAACACGTGTATATATGTGGCGAAGACTTTTCACAAGAACCCGGGTGGTCACCCATCCGGGAATTAGTGGCATCGGCTGATGCTTGACTTTAGAACACGTTTTGTGATTGAAGCCAACCAGTCAAAAATACAGTATTGACAGTATTTTTATAGTAATCAAAATATTACTATTTCTATTTGAAAATACGGCCGTAGCCATTTTCCTCCAAAAATCAGATACCGTTTTCTTACAAAAAAAAAAATAAAAAATAATTCTTCACCATTTTCCTCCAATAAATAATAAATAAAATAAAACAATAAAATAATTTATGCAAAAAAAATATTCTTCATTAGGCTTGATCGATAAGCTGATATAGAAAGCCGATACTAGAATGCACTGTAATGAAAATCCATGAAAATGGAAACCAATATTTCTTTTGTAGAAGAAAATGGATAGTGGAGGAAAACTGTTCTCGTTTTTGGAGGAAAATGGAACAGCTCAAAAATATGGCCGGGGNNNNGGGGGTGCAGGGCCCCCTTCACCCCTACAACCCCTGCCCTCCACAGGGTTACTCCAACGAATGGTACGACACTACATTATAAGCATTAGGCAATATTGTCGCCTCGCGTGTACGTTTTTTCTGACGGGTAAAAAGTATAAAATACAAACAAAAATTATGCATTATAATAAAATATATACTGTGTAGGTACCGACACACCATAGGATCCCATTGTGTTTTATTTCGTACATTGTACACACGACCGATATCAGACGTATAAATATATACATATATATATATTATAATATTATTGTATTATGCGGCGCAATGACGATATAATATTGTAATAGTCGTAACAACGACCGTCGGCTGTGTTTGCACTTCTGCCGCGGAGACATTATAATAATAATAATAATAATAATAATAATAATAATATTTTGTCGACGTTTTTTCCGTCCTTTTCGGGAGATCAAACGGAGCGGATAGGAAAAAAAAACATTTCAGTATATTATATCGTCGCGTTTACCGAGCTTTGCATTTCAGTATAATAATATCGTATAATATTATCGTCGTCGTCGTCGCCGTCGCCGCCGTCGTGGATGCAACTCGGGCCGTACAAAAAAAAAAAAAAAATTAATAAATTCTTAAAACAAACACACACACACCGGCGCGCGCACTCCCGCCGCCGTCTCACAATATCGTCTTTCACACTGGCGTGCGTTTCCATTCGGTTATTTTCGAATACGTTCTAAAATAATATCAGTAAACTCAGTGTGAGCGTGTGTGTGCGTGCGTATATATACACTCGAAACGGGGTAAAAATAATATCTGAGCTTGTGTGTGTGTGTGTGTGTGTGAGCGGATGTTGACAAAATATTAACAAGTATAGAGTATTTTTATGTGAATTATATTATTATCGATTGGCACACTAATACGTAGTGTGTTAGAAACTAGAAAGTCGATAGTCAGAAAGTAACTGATCGCCGAATATGTATATTATGCAACTATTGTACCTATTATGGGTCTTCGATTCATTTTTAACACTATAACACTATTATCTCAATTATCATGCTACAATTATTTCGAAATGTATATATTTCGACTACTCTTATGAGGGTTCTGTCACTGGACCCTCCTCATACTAAATCATCGTGTAAATATTTTCCTTAATATTATCCTATTTGCTTACTGTACATATGTTACAGATTGTACATTTTCTATTTTAAATGGAAACACAAAAAATAAAGTCACTTTTAACAATTTGCTGATTTGACGAGTTGAATCGAATGCGTTATCGTTACAATCTCATCTAAAGCGTTAAAAACTAAAAAGTATAACTATAGTGTTATAGGTTTCAAGTATGGTTATTATAGATGGTCAGTTTTTACTGCGAAATCCCAATGTTGTGTAAGAGACTTATCAAAACTGCCTAGTGGACGATAATTATTAATAATATTAATATATTATTTTGGCATTTTGTGATACTAGATACGTTTATTGCAAGTTGCAACGCACGGTTGATGGTTTAAACCACGGCCATGCAGTTAGTAGGTTTAGTAGGTACCTACCTAATTGTTGATATAATGTAATACTTTACATACACTTTGAGCAAACGGATTATTAAATGTATATTTAAAACTATGAAAAAACACTACTTCTAACTAGAGCTATTATTTTCACCAACCACCACCTTGAAACCAAATCAGACGATTGGACAATATTTTCATAGACTGACTTTATTAGTTTGTATGCTAAAGTAATCGAACTTTAACCGGTCGAAACACGTTCTCGGCCAGGTTTGAATTTTTCAACATAATATGAAATAATAAATACCCACTACACTTGTACACAAATTGATAATAATAATAATAATAATAATAATAATAATATTTTAATATCACACTATACCGCAATAACCGCGGTATACGTGCGCGAGTGGTGTGCGTGCGAAACCGCACACACGTACGACAGACGTTATAATAATAATATTGTAAATTGTTTTTTTTTTCAGCCGACGAACCGGGCGAGTACACAGATCTATGTTTTCGGGACGACCCAAAAATAGACGTTTGCATCCGCAAAAGAATTAACGACGTGCTCGAGCAATTCCAAAAAGGTACATAATATTATTATAATGATATACACTGTGCCGTGGCAGCCCCTCTATTATAATTTATAGCACACCAAATATTACATCGTTAATAATTAATAATAATTTATTTATTTATTTATAATAATAATAATTATTATTGTTATTAGTATTATTATTAATTATCATAGTAATAATAATAATTATTATTAGTTATCATAATTGTATTATTATTATTATTGTAAGTAAGTCAATTGTTATTATTGAAACGATACCTCAAGTGCGTTGGTTTTTTTCACTCACATACCTAGAGGCTAGAGATATGTTAAAATACGGGCACTTTTTTTTTTGTATAATACCGTATTATACCAGTATTATACCACTATAGAACTTTGTAGTACCTACCTTAAATCATCGGAAATTGAACACAGGTTATAAAAATATTGTATATTAGGTAATTTATTATGTATGACCAATTTTAAAATGGCTTAATAATGTCAGAAAACATTTTAAATCCACATTAACACGATAATTATTTTATTAATAGGTATACAAAGTCATGCTACCAATCCTGGTATACTCGTATAGTTACTAGAAATGGTTTAAATTTAATGTAATGTAGTTACAATTTGTATAGTAAATTATATTCTTAAATATAAAATTAGTTTTTTAATAATATTAACTTTTGTTTTAATTTTTTTTTATACCATGTGTATAATGCAAACCAACATTTCAATACCTTATACCTACAGGTAATTAATATATTATATGGGTCACGACGCAGCGACGGATTTTTTAAAAAGTTTTGATTTTATTGATGTCCAGCATGGCCCCGAGATATATAATATAATAATATCAGTAGTATAATTACCTAATAATAATCACATAGTTATGCGTTTTTTATAGAACACGGACATTTCCATAATAACACATTCCAACGGAACGGAACGTTTCGCTCCGGCACAGCAGCTGTGTATCTACGTAAATAAATATATAACAAAGTATACCTACGCGCATAATTGCTCTGTCCCGATCATTTATATTTCTTTGGATTCGAATTCCAACTATTCGTCCGATCGAGTAACGATATTTTACAACATTAATAATAATATACAAACGTATTATATATATAAAAAAAATTAGACCAAACGATTTTTGGCGCAATGTACAGCTGTTGATATAATAGCCCGTACACTGATACTCGCGTACGTCTTTTTATAGATCGCCATATTTTTTTCTTTTTTTTTTCTCAACAGCAAATGAAAAATAAAAAGAAACACACGCTTAATGGGTTACTAAATTAAACCGTCATCTTCTAGGACCTCTATAGTCGTAAATGATATCGATTTCTGGTTCTAATACTGCAGATCATCGCCCGTGGACTGATTGTTCAATACATTTCGAAAACCGTTCAACTGATTTTATTTTTATTTACTATTTTCAATACATATATGCATCATTGTACATATGGACGATTATAGTAGATATATATAGACACTATGTATAGTCTACTTAGAGTAGACCATTGACCATATATATTTATAAATAAAAAATTGACCGATGATTTTTGGCTCAACCGAGAGTCGTCGCTCTCTGTTGTTTATATATAATATTATTTATTTATTAACTTTGGTTTCAATGACAGATCGACACAATACGGTAAAAATATTGTTTTTTTTTCGTACAAAGGTTTTTCTTTTACCCACACATTATCATCTATAAGAATAATAATATAAAGGTAACGGGATTATAACGGGACAAAAAGCGACTTATTGGAAGTTTGTTGGGACAAGCGGAGCCATGATGCTTGGGACGAGACATGATGCTAAAAAATGCGACGATCCCGTTCTTGAGTACAGTGGTCAACAGTTAGACCTCCCATAACGGACACCTCTAAATTTCGGACATTTTTTGGGAACAGTCTACACATTATCTACAAACTTAACCCTCTGTATAGTTGACACCTCCGAATAGTGGATGAAATTTCTGTAACCTGAGTGTCCGCTATGTAGAGGTTTCATTGTAGGTACTGTGTAATAGAAAATATTATTACTTATAAGTTATAACTACCTGTATATTATAATAAGTGTAAATAGAGAGGCTATTATAATATAATTGATTAATGAACATATTTATTATTCATTAATCATAAGCAATGGTATTATTTCACAATTATTGTGAAAATTTAAAAAACGAGCAGAACCCGAGTCGAGAGAAAAATTGGGATATCTAGCTCAGGGGTAAAGAAACATAGAATGTAAACAAAATAATTAAAAATGTAACGAACATAACGAAGTTGAAAAAAAAAAACTATATATCTTTCGTAAGGAAATGGTATAAAGTGAAAAATTTAAATATTTAACTAACCATAAACGATGATAATAATTATATAAATTAAAAGAAAACTTAAAACATATTTGTATACAAAGTAATTTAAAATTTCTAATAAACTTAATTGTATATATATTGTAATATAGTGTGTCTACCAGCGAGTATCCATTGGCACGAATTATTGTATTCAATTTGTGGGGCTGTTCTATAATTTAGACCGAAGGGTCTATTTCGCATGAGACAATTTCATCACTTATATTATCATAGTTGAAAAGTAAAAACTTGTCCGGGAATGAAACATCTTAAGTAAACGAGAGTTGGTGGTAATTTTCACCAAAATAAAGACATGTAATTTGCACCACCGCTGCAGGTAACCGAAAATAGTGTTTGTAATTTGCACCGAAATAATGGTATGACATTTGCACCGTTGTAGATGTAGTGAAACATAATTTGCAATTTGCTCCGAAATGAGTATTTATGTATTCGATTATTTCGTAGGTGTGGTTGACTCGAATGACAATAATAATAGTTTTTTTCGGGATTTCTAACTACTCACCTTGATACCTGGTAATCAAAGTTTAACGCTCGATCTGTCGTTTTAATATACCTATGCGGCATTACATTTATTAATTTTTTTCAAAAAATATTTTCATTTACTCCACAGTGTCGTAGGTAACTAAGAGCTTAAGACGCTGCAGGTGAAAACAAATGTGTATGGCCTCCTCTTTTTTGATCATCATAAATTTAATAGATTCATAACAATACGGGCTTGCCGGACTGACTTCACATCATGGGTATTCCTTACTCCTTAGATAGGATACTATTGGTGGATTTATTGAATTTCAAGGAACCGATAAATGATTTCTTCATTGAAACAATTAACAAATTTGTCACTATAGGCTGAGTAATTTCCCCAATATTTAGATAAACAAGTCCAAGTCAAAACTGACCAGGCTTTTACATTTTCAGTATACGAAAGAAATACAAGATGATAATACTATTATTATAAACTAAATTAATGGGAAAATGAAAAACCAAAACATAACCGAGGCCGGAGGGCCTCAGTGATATATGCACCGCCTTATGATTTTTACGGCAGTGAATTTATCAATTATTTTAATAAAACATATTTTTACCAATTTGTAAATCTAGTTTTTAAACAAATCGTTTATTTAAGCGGATTAGTCTTTTTAAATTTCTATAAAAGTAATTTTTTTAATTTTTTTAAAATATCAACATTTTATGGGAGTAAATTAATTTTAAACGAAATAGTTTTTTCAAAATTTCTTTTGGGAATTTCCTGACATAATTATATTTCGCAAATTATCTATCAACCAAATAATTTTCATAACTATTGTTGTCATGCGCTTAACTTGTATCAGTTTTTTCTTTATTTGTCAGGTTTCTCTGTTACACGCCCTGAGAGCGTACGTGATTTAAAAGTCTGCTGTTGGCTATTGCCATAATATAAATCTATATAGACCTCTAAATAACACATCAGCTTTGAATACATGTAGCCGGTACAATTTACCGGCTGTGTAGTCACAGAAAAATGAAGTGAAAATAAAAGAGTTAAAAAGTTGAAAGTTATAAGCAATTAATGATCCAACAGACGAGTTTCATGTCCCTCAAACATAATTCAAAAATACGTATAGGTAATGAGTAATATATATGAACTAAGTGTTGTAAGTTGAACTTACCCTATTTTAGGGGAAAAACGGTATATTATATTAAGACTGGCGAAACTAATTTTAAAACTCTTCTTCCTCAGTTGTTAGGTATTTTATTTAAGTACCCGTTATGACGTATATAATATGCTTTCCGGGAATAATAATATCCTTTCGGAAATTTCACTATAGGTACTCCTTCGTTGTTAAAACAATAAAGTATTTTAAAGGTATTCAAAACAGCTTTGTTCGACAAATTATCCAAGAACTGTTTTACTTATAGCTGGTTCTTTGCATAAAATAATATAATAACTATTATGATAATAAGACGAAATTAATTTCGAATGCGCTACAGAGAAAGAGGAATATTAAAACTTGCTCATTAGTCGTTAATCATTATTATCAATTATGTCCGTTACATAATACTTGTGTTGTATACAAAAGTCAAAAACAAATCACTGATCGACAAAATAAATTTTTAATTTTAGTAAATGACACCGAATTTAGTATAATAGGTACATACTCAAAACAAATGTGATAAGTATATATATCGTAAAAAACCACACACAAACACAGATAATGTTTTTACCATCAAGTTTCATAATAAGTCAGATTTGAACTTCAAATGCTCATTTAAATTAAATTTGACTTTCTGGTAGACATTTTTATTTGGTTACCAGTAGGAAAACTTATGAGGAATTTTGTACCCATTCCGTTTTCAAATCTTAGTTATAAAAAGAAAATTTTTTATGAATTTCTATATAAAGATAATTTGCAAATGTTCGTAAATTTTGTCGAAATTCGAACTTAAGACTCTTATAAAAAATATTTACGGGTTTACGGTCAATTTTTTTCTAATTTCCACTAATAACAACTTACGAGAAACCTTGTATTACATTTTCAAGATTTTTGGCCTAGTCGGAAATTTTTTTATCGACATTAATTTAAAAAAAAAATAATTATAATCGAAAATTAAATATACCTAAGAGACAATATAAATAAACTAAAATGAGTCAAAATATTAGAATAAATAGAAAATATACTCAATCAAAGTTAAATTTTCTATAATTTTTTTTTTTGCTCTAAGATTTTAGTGATTTTACTCTAAGATTACCTCAGAAACTTTATAAAACTGATTCTGCGTAAATTTAATGAGCTTTGTCTGTGTTGCACGTAGATCAGAGAGAGAAAACAACCAGCTAGTGCTCTGGCATCTTCTTAATATCAATTCCTAATTTTTTTACATAACCTAATACAAATATTAAAAGAGTACCTTACCAAATTCGGTATTGCACTTAGTAATTGAATTATATGCGTTTAATAAGGACTCTTTTGCATGTAATTGTTTATAATATGCATTCAGTCTTGTAAAGTATTCGAATTCAAGTATTTGAAAACTTGTGTTTAAATACATTTTGAATGATTTATATGGTATTCTAAATACAATTTTTTTAATGCATTTTATTAATTATTTTGAATACTTTTTAAAAGTATTTTTAACAAAATTTAATTACTTGTATTAAAATACCATAAGGTCCATTTCATTAATTGTAATTTATAGATTTTCACAAAAAATCAACATCAATAAAAATAATATTGTTTTCGTTAAAAACTAATACTATGTTATCGTATAGTAAAAGTAGGTAATAACAATGTTTAAAATTAAAAAAATTCCACATCAAATTATATGGTTTCTGTATTGGAATTTTTTAAGAAAACTGAAAATCTAATAAATTTAAAATAGTTCCATATTTATAGTTAATACCACTTTTTATTTTATTTTTTTCGTTGAAATTTAATCAATATTAGTTGAAATATATCTAAATGTAGAATGAAATATGTGAACATGTATTGATAATATTAATAGTAATTGTTAAAATCTATGGTAAGTAGTAACATAATAGGCAATAGGTACCTATAATACTGATGTACAATATATATATATTATATAGCATAAAATTAAAAAAAAATTACTTGTATTTGTATTAAAATACTTTGTAAGTATTCGTTAAATACATTTTTATAATAGTGTTAGTATCTTAATACTTTTTCAAACGTATTTTTTACAAGCCTGTATGCATTATGGTAAAGAGTTTTTGTAAGTACTGGTCTAGGTACTGCGGAACAGTTTTTTTTTTAGCAATTCTTAATGAAGTATTTAAGGTGGTATTGATCAATTACAACTATAGTATTGAATAGCACAATAAACGAGTTGACTTGCACCCTCTAGTATTGTGTAGCATGTGCAATGATATGCTACCTAATCTAAACTTCAAAAGCTGAACTATAATCTTCTTAAAATTCAATACTATTTATATGATTTGTTGAATTGTTTTTATAAACGATAACACAACTGAACAATTAATAATAAAATACAATTATGTAATCATTTTGCTATCACTTACCAATCGATTATAGCCCGATAGCCGTTTCACTATCTTGTCATTCATAGACTAAATTAATACGGTATAAATTTACCAAAATTAAATTTTTTATTTCATATAAATATTGTGTTTTTATTTGTATAATGTACTTACGTACAGACCATTGAACTATATTATAATAACATTATTATTAGTCTTGTAAAAGACAATTTTTAAAAGCATTGAAGTAAAAATACAGTTACTTATTTTGAAAATAATTAGAAATACGTAAACAGTGTTGGGAACTATTTAGATTTTATTGTCAGTTTTATTTTGTTATTTTATTTTTATTCAAGTTGTATCACAAATAAAAATTGTATATTATTTTAGTTCAGAAATGACAATAAGGATTTAGTAATTAATAAATATTACTTAATTAGTAATTACTAATAAATTAAATTATTTATAATATAATTTAAAAACAAATTGTCTATTTTTTTGTCTAGATAAATGTATGTGTATTTTTATATTTATCAAGATAAAAAAAAAGATGTTATATTTTATCTCATCTAGATAAATGTTGAATGAATTATCTGTTATCTTATCAAGAAGATTTTTTGGTTATCTTTTCCCAACACTATACTTAAATATTTGAATCTTAGAAAGATAAGTATTTGAGTATAAATACGAACACTTAATAAAAGTATTTGTAGACATTCAAATTATTCATAATTCATAAAATATTATTGTTTACCTTATAAACCAATATGAACTATGTTTCTTGTTTTACGTTAATTGTATAGATCTGAGATCATATTATATTTTAGATCGTATCATCTGTTGGAACTTTAAAATACTCACTTTTCTTTGTCGAAGTAGGTACCTACCTACACCTATTTGATTTTTGGTCGAGTATTATTTAGTACTCACAGGAAAACAAATGTATTATTATATAAGGTTATTATCTAATAACCTTGTTTCCGATCTACCTATTTATTATTATGTATGTTAAATATTTGTGTATGAGCTATTATAATATGTGTTAGTAAATGATTTATTATATAAAGTTAAAGTAACTAATAACTTATTGAAATATCGATTTTCCTTTATAGGTATGTATTGCTAATTGTATATATATGCTAATATGTATTATTGATATTAATAAAAGTTCCTTTATAGTGAAAATCGATCGTCTTATTAGGCTACTGAAAAAGTTTTAATTAATATCTTACGTTATAAAAATTTAAATATAAAATATAAAATATAATATAAACCAATAATAATAATTAAAATGTTTGAAACTTAGTGTTTGATTTTAAATACATAATAATATATACTTTGAGTAAGTATTTAAAATAACGTATTATTTGAGTACTTATTCGAGTACCTTACAAAACTGATTATTACATAGTACAGTGTTGTAAATAAATATATTTTGATATTTGTAAATTTTATAATTTTATCAATTATAAACATATATTATATAGAACACTCGAGCTAAGCGATTGGCTTTAAATATGACTTAATTTGTCTTAATGATTATTGGATCAATAAAAGATTTGCACCTGCTGAAATTTAATGGAATTACGCCAATGTAATAATACAGTACACAACGAGCTTTCAACACTCGTTATAGACAATAGGCACAGCTGTAAATGACAAAAAAGGGTGCCCGTCAAAATCAGCGGATATAACAAAAGTTTTTAATTAGAACCAAATACGAATTAATTATGAACTCCGCTGATTGCGTAGCGTTGGAACTCGGCGTCTCCGTAGTCGGTCTATTTACTCAATTTATATTATATTTACTTTTAAAATTAGACGATAATCATAAAACACGTTTATTGTTAATGAAATTTCACAAGAGATGACCAATTTCGATTAAAAATTTGGTCAAAATGCGAAAATATCTCACAAAGTACAAAAATAATTGCACTAAAATCTAAAAAAAAATGCAAAATGCAAAATATGCAATGTAAAATTTTTGATTTCAGTTCTCAGAACCGTGAAACTAATTTTAAATTCACTCTGCTATTCCTTAAGCATTTCATTAGAAATATGCAAATGCTTTAAAATCCCAACTCTGGCGATAATCGCAGGTATTATAGGTCATTAGAAGTGGCATAGCCTGTAGGATTATGAAATTGGTGGGCTTATATTTTATAAATTAAACCAAGTTTTGTTCAGATTTCGTGTATAAACAATACATATCTTATCAGGGAAAAATGCCGCTGGTCATTAGGTCGATTTTAACAACTGCGCAGGCTATCCCCTCCTATTTGTGGGTGTTGCAATCAATTTTATTGTTATAAACTCATAAATCCATCTACGATGAAATCGCAATACATTTTTATCACAACGATTTCTTTTTTTAAAACACAGTCGTTCATTATTTGTTATTGTTGACTGAAGATTTCCATTTCCATTTTTCCTTTACGCATACGTAAACACGCGATGTAATGAAAAAAAAAAAAAATGTTTTTATATCGTTACAGATTTTTAGCGTATTATAAATTTAGCATTATTTATTGTTATTCACTTGATATTATTTATAATTTACGAGAAGTAAAATATCATACGAATCAGTTTTGTTGAACATATAATATCACAATTATCTATATGGTTGCAGGAAATGACGAATTTGGCATGCGTGAATTTGACCCACTACACTTGGACACCCCGTTACACTTCGAACACACTGCCCGATTGATTGGTGGAAAAATCTCGGTTAAGAACATGATGACTGAAGGTTTGACGACAGTTAAATTGCTATCGCTGAGGTAAGATATTTTTAGTTAATTTTATGTAATTTATATTTTATTTTTATTTCCGTAACAATACGGGATAAGCCCCCCCCAAAAAAAAACAACAGTACCTAGCTATAGGTTAGGTTAGATTAGGTGTATTAGAAAAATAACAATACATCATCACATGATGTCACGATTGTCGATTATCTAGTTTATTATGATGCCAACGGTAATCAAATTAAAATCCCAATTGCGTATTGTATTGTGTTTTTCAATTAAAATAAAAAATAGTGTTTTCGTCCATTCGTACAGTGACAAATGTAACCTGTGCCGGTACTCGGTACCAAAGTACAACAGTTACTAAAAATATTTCTGGCCTTAATCGTGGAAATAAATTGACAGAGATGGAATTTTTATATTTTATTATTAGGTTAAGTATTTGAAAAGACCGAATTGCTGGAAAATGTGTTCTCCTTCGGGGCGTCCCCGACACATATAATATTATGGCGGAATAGAGTGAAGCACTTAAACTGATACAAACGGAGTAAATAAATTTAATATACAGTTAGATTGAAAAAGAGGGGTTGTGGTTTGCAGTGCGCATCAGGCGAATGATTGGAATTCGGAGAATCGTCAAGATGGTCGATAGAGAGTTGTAAATGAGTTAAAAATGTAAAATGCATACGTTTTCAGTAGCTGGTTACTATTCCTAAAGGATACGTCTTG
>WHPZ01580021.1:0-11352 GCA_016617965.1 Macrosiphum rosae | reverse complement strand
TCTACATTTTAGACAATAATAACAAATAAATATTTTAGTATTTAGGTACTCACGCATAATATAAGCATATTAAAACTATATCTAAATAATATTTTTTACAATTTTTTTTTTTTTATATACACAAATACAACAAACTATAATTTACACAATATAAAATATATTTTATGCGGTCTTCATATTACGAAAACAGTTAACTTAACGTGACTCAGTGGTGTATTGGGGGGGAGGTATACGGCGTATACTCACTTCTCTAGTTTTTTTTTAGCGTATACTCTCTAATTAAACGGAGATCCGCGGGTATACGGTTGTTTAGCCCCGTATACCTATTAGAATTTTCAGTGATAAAAACAAAAATGTTCTGTTTATTTGTAATTTTCATTTCTCAGATATAGTATAATATTATTTTACTATATTTTAGTATTATTGTTCTATGATATTACAATATTATTAACTGATTATCAAAAAACATTTTGAGAGCCAATTACCAGTATCAGATAGTAGATACTATATCATAGAACAATTTGGCGGGGCGCACCGGTACCGTATTCGGAAAACGTTACTGCCGCGTAGACCGTATTCAAGGCCACAACCGCCCGATTCGGCCATTGCACCGAGTTTCGTACCCCTGATACTATTTTTAACATGTTACGCTTGTAAATGTATAATATTGTGTACAAATATGTGTACATATTATATAATACTGACTCTGGGTGAGATACAGTTGTATCTTGAGGTTCTTCGATATCTCGTTCTCGCCTTTAACAAACTATTGGTTCCTTAGTAACATTTATTACCGGATTGGAGTCTTGCTTTTATTTCAGTAGGTCCATCGTTTTTTTCTGTCAAAATCGATCCCAGATATTTGAACTCTCGTAGTCTCTGAAACTTGTACTGTCCAACTTCTAAAAATGGATGAACATGATCCGCGAGCTCTCCTCTCTGCATGATTAGGTACTCCGTTTTATCTCCCGGTAAAATACGATTGAGAACGGCATTTTTGGCAACACGATTGAGAATGCTCGATATTTTATTTTTTTCCCACGTTGCCAAATTTAATCGAATGATAATTTGAGCACTATAATTTGTTGATATTGAATTAGCAATATATTATGTTAATTGTTATTCAAATATTGAAAATAGCTACGATAGTTAGAGTCAAGGTGCTAAGAAAAATATGACTATGCCCTATTATACTGCAACTTATTTTAATGATCGCTCAAAAAGTCTTAAATTGTATTTAAAATATTTAAAAATTTACTATAATAAGTATTAACACTTTTCAGCTATCTATCTATGCTAGTACGTATTTAATGTGTAAAAAAAAAATCCTGGCCACGCTACTGACCAATAGGTTAAGTAGATTTGGGGTATTAGATAATCTAAAAATGTTATTATTTACTATATTACATTATTATAATATATCTATCAGTATAAATAATTTTAGAGATGATTGAAGTATAACGAAATATACATACATCTAATATTACATATAGTTTATATTTTTGTAAAACCATATTTAAGGATTATTATCCTTAGTATGAATATTTTCATTGTTTTAACAATCATTAATTAATGACTTTTTTCAAGAATATAAATTGTCATTATTTAATTTTATGCATACTGGTATGAATCTTTCAATAGCCAAATAAATGATATGGCAACGTTGCACGTAAATTCGTTCTCAATCGTATTCTTTTTTGTGTTTTTTTTTTGGTCAGCGGTAAGTTCTTTGTTATTTTTAAGTGTTCTCAATCGTTCGGCCAAAAAGATATAACGTCCTCAATCGTTCCATAGCCTTATCTCCCTTTTTGTGTATAGGGTATATCAACTCTGTTTGCCATTCCTCCGGAATCACTTATTTTTCCAACCTTCTTTTATTAGCTCAGACACATATTCAAGCAAGCCATTTCCTACAATTTTAAGTAACTCGCTCCAGGTATAACATCCTCTCCGGGTGTCTTATGGTTCTTTAATGTTTCTTGAAATAGTTCGTCCATTTATTTGCTATCTCTTCTTAAGATGTGATAAGCGTTTCATCATCATTTTTGAGAACTTTCTCCGGCTGCTTATATTTCTTACTTAAGATGTTACTTTTTTATATAGGTTTAATTTGTCATGAAAATAATTTATAAGACAGTTGCAGTAGGAAATACTTAAATTATGTAGGTACCTATTTGAGTATTTCAATATTTGCATACTTTGTAGTTTGTATGGTTAATTTTGTGATATGTGAGTAACAATATACAATTCACAACATTTAGGATGAAATACCTACTTAATCTATTTAGTGCATATTTTGACTATTTTGGTTTTAAAGGCAATATATTTAATTTTAAAAGTAATTTCGTGATTTAATTTATTTTTGTTTTTCATTCAGTTAGTAGTTGAAAAATACTTGTATATTAATTTTAATCTGATAATTAGATAATTTAGTTGTTATATAGTACTCAAGCGAAGCGAGAAAATTTTTTTTTTGATTTAATGTTATAGTTATGTCATTGACACCTAAGATCTAGAAGGCGTATACCCACGAATATTTTTAGCAATACACCACTGAGTCGTGACTATATTACAATTATTATTAATGAACTGTAGTTTAGTAACTGCATATTATGGGATAAATTTTTACTTTTTAACGTAGACGTTATACTTTCAAAAAAAACTTCAAACTTTTTATGTGACTTAGTTAAAAATAATTGAACTTTTTAACTCATTAACGCCCAGCCTTGTATACATATTATATACAACGGGTACTGTATAGTAGGTTTATATGTAGTATGTGGCACATATTATTGACTAATATGTAGAGAATATAATATTATTATGTTTTCGATACACGACGCATGTCGAAAAAAGTCGATTAGTCGACAAATTAATAATATACTAAATATTGTATTTGTATAGTTTAAACTTAAAACCATTACATAGTTGTACCCATGTACTTTGCACATATTATAATATTATGACATAGTACATAATATAAAGTGTTTTAAAAAAATCTCAAAAAGTCATGTTTTTATAGATGAATATTATACTGACGACTTTAGTTATTAAGTATCTTATAGCCAACTAAATAATATTATCAATTTTATATCTATGTACCACCTTATATACTTTTGTACGAATGTAGATACGATATTCAGGTATGACTGTTTTCGTTAGAAAAATAATTTTATTACGGTTTGACTATAAACATGTTGTACAATTATTGTACAACATATTTATAGTTATTTATAATTATTATAATTATATTATATAATATTATACGATAAAATATTTAGTGTTAATAAACTATTGTGTTGCTGCCCTAAGTGTGTGTTGTTTAGTTTACTTTTTTTAATGTTTTGAAGACAATTTATAAAATAAATAACATTATTAACCTACATCGGTGATGGTTATTATTATTTCAAATGTCTGTATGGATTACCTATCCATGTTTCTATACCTAATACCTATGCAATATGATATCACGGTGGACCGTCTTAACTTCTTATAATAGCCAAGGAGTAATCCAAAAGAACCAGGTTACCAGAATACCGGCCAATTACCAGGGTAAGTTCTTTGTCAAAGTGTTTTTTTTTAATAAATCAAGCAAATGCATGCCAAAAAAATCAAAAAAAAATTATGTGGCACCACGATGTATTTACTTTGTTTGCAATAAAGGGATAAAAATATTTATCGGTGTTTATTATAATATACGAGGATTAAAATATACATAGTTCAATCGACAAAATAAAAACTATTACGTAGAGATATGTATATAACATAAATATACGAAATGCGAATTGGTCGTATAAACCGAAAAATTACAATACTTGCATGTATGCTATATAGTGAGTATAGTATATAATATTAATACTATACTATACTTGGTATAATAATTTATATTATTATACAACATTTACATAACTACGGACAATAATATACGAAATCTAAGATATGGCATTCATAACATTTTATCTTAACCTTCATTTTGATCAAGGAAAATATTGTTATTTATCGCTCAGGGGTGGTCACTCAGAATATATACTATGTAAACTGTAAATAGATTATTTATCGCGAAGAAAAAAAATCACAATCAATTATACACAATACGTCTAATATTAAAGTCAGCCTGCTGACACGAAAAGTCTCTAATAGAGTTGATGAACTAATTCAATATTTGAATAATTATACAAAACATATCATCGTGGACACTTACTTTATCTAATTTTTGTATACAACTATCTCGACGGTTCTCAAAATATTATCTCTGTGAGTATTTACGGCGGTCATCATAAATTATCAAACAAACTAGTCACATAACGTTTCGCGTATACTGCAGCAGCAACAACTGTACAGACTACGTATCAATACGATCTCCTAATTGGATGTTTTCATTTAATTTAAACATAATAATATAATGTTGTGTTTCGTATTCAAATCATATGCGAGAACTTTAATTGAAACCGCGGCGGAGGTTTCTTATTAAAATGCGTAGGTATATAATATTATACCGTTTTACCGTCATCTCGTTGCAACCGCATCCGAGAGAGTAATAATTATACGAATTTATCATAATCGGCTTTAAGAGGACTTGATACCCGCGTGTGTTGTCTGCGTCTTACAAGTGCGTAACATAGCAAATTTTACGCTCAGCAGAACACGTGTAGCTCCATTAGTTTAAAAATTAGAGCTAATTGACCTCTTATAAAATCTAAAGGTTAGATTATTATCCGGGCAACCTCATGGGCTTTGTATTATATTTTAATTTTAACGCGAGTTACGGGTATTTTAAAATTGTAAATTTTTTATATATCTTAAAATACTCATAACTCGCTTTGAAATTAAAATATACTAAAAAGTCCATGAGGTTGCCCGGATAATAATCTTACCTTTAGATTTTATGAGAGGTCAATTCACTTTAATTTTTAAATTAATGGAGCTACACGGGTTCTGCTGAGCGTACAATTTGCTATGTTACGCACTTGTGAGACGGGGACAACACATGCGGGTATCACGTCCTCTTAACCCTTAAGGTTTAAAATATAATATATTATAATTAAAATAGTTGACATATTTTGTTCACACTTTTTATCGGTATATATACCTACACACAAAACGAACGAATAAGCAAAAGTATCGATTTTAGGCATACGTGCACAATGCACACAGACACAGACACACAGTACTTATATATATTTTATAAATTTGCATATTAAGATGTTTCGGGGACTGCACACGTGATATGCTTTGTCATGGAACTCCTTGAAATATAATAACAATAGTAATATTTTATATCACAATAATCACAATGGTCTTGCAGGAGAAATAATATATATATATTAGGTATGTGGTACATAATAACATATAGTGCATAGGTAAGGACACTTAATTTAACGGTCTAGCCGTTTAGAACAACATAATCGTTTAAAGTTTTAAATTATTAACAATAAAACCAGTTCACCTCCCCGCGTGGGTATTCGCAGATGTGGGTAGGTGTATGTTATCTATTTGGTTATGGTCCAAGTTTCTCGTCCGATTTATCGTCTGAAACGGGGTCTGCTGCTACAGTGAATAAAATAATAATATACACTCCGGTTCAATTATTGCGATCTGTGTAAATCCCATAATATTCTTATTGGGCATTCGCGAAGTCCTTATAGAAGCGCACTACGACGTAGCTATAAACTGTCGATTTACTGCGAGCGCTTAAACGGTGTGCACGCAAAATATATTTTCCCAAATCCGTTTGGTTTTTCACTCCGACACACACACACACACCAGTATGACATTATTGCAGTGGTTCTACGAATAATGATATTATGTTATATTTTTGAGGGAGGATAACGGACAATAATATTATTATTCCTCCCGAAAATCGAACGGTCCAATCCCCAAACGATACGCTTCCTATATAAGTTCGAGTGCGTAGCAAAAAACAATCGTAAACGTATTTTTTATTGTGTAGTTTTTTTTTTTTTATCAACTCCTCTAATAATGCTCGAAACTGAGTTTGGGACTACGTCGAGTGTTACGTGGCCATGATATATTAAATTATATTATGTGCGTGAAAAAAAAACACGACTGCGGTGTTTTCTTCTTTTCCGGTTGTTTTTCTTTTATCATTTATTTATCATACGTCCCACATAAACCACTGCGTAACGCTGCAGTACACTCGGTACAACATAAAGTTCGGTGATTATCACTGATAAATGTATAGATTTATATTATATCAAATTATATATTATATATTGCACTGACACACTCGATACAACATAATATTAGGTGATTATCACTGATAAATATATAGATTTATATTATATAAAATTATATATTATATTGCACTGACACACTCGATACAACATAATGTTAGGTGATTATCACTGATAAATATTTAGATTTATATTATATAAAATTATGTATTATACTGCACTGACGCACTATGTGCACCGGCTGGAAAATATAAGACGTTAAATTATGTCGAGTGTGTTTTTGATTATCCAGCGAAATTCCCCGGACCTAGGTAGTCACGATCCGTTTCAGTTGTGAGTTATAATGTAAAGCAGGCGTGCTGTATGTATGGCGAACGAGATAAAAATAAATAGTTAAATAAATTCAATAGATTATCACATTATCACAATATTGGCGTTATTCGAGGGATCGTTTTGGCTTGCTTACTTCATGCTCACCCGCATTTCATAATATATTGTACAATGTAACATTTTAATTGCTATTGATTGTTAACCATATTTTACTGTATTGTCGTCTGAACCGCGTTCGTCGATTTTTTTTGTCAATACTTAACCATATGCATAAAGATGGGTTCACACTATTCGTGTATTTTACGAATCTAATAAAATATATTTTCTTTGACTCGTTTGTCGCCGTGACAATCAAGTGCGTCCGCAGGGGGGGGCAAGTAGGGGAAGTTGCCCCTCTCTTGGCTTTTTCTGGGTAGATTATCATATTGATGACTTTAATGTTCTAAAAATTCTAGAGTTGTAAAGCATTAATTTTATTTTAGATTCTGAGTGAAACGATGAATGTATTGATTTTACAATGATGTGTGTTTTTTTTTATTTATTTTTTATGTCTGTCATCACGTTTTAGGACAGTAAGAGTGCTTGGATTTTCTTCAACAGTAGCTTTTCTGATAGGAAAGTGAATCTAGTTGATACTTTGGGTACCATTAAAATTTAATAGAAAGCTCCTAGTATATTGTTTCAAAGGCAGATGAAAAATATTAAAAATCCTAAGTCACAATTTTTTTTTATAAGTATTTAAAGTTCAAAAATTGACAAAATATGGAAAAATCACGAAAATTAGCAAATTATTTTGAGTTAAGAATTCGTAAAAATTTTTCTTTTTAAATCTAAGATTTTAAAATGTAGTACAAGATTCCTTATAAGATTATCTACCTTTATCAAAAAAAAAAAATGTCCATAAGAAAGTCAAATTAATTTTTTATGAGCGTTTGAAATTCAAATTTTTACAACATTGGATATTCACTCGATTTCTCATGTAGCGATTTCCTTATTTTGTTATAATTATAAAACCAGTATCTCGAAGATTTGGAAAACAATACAAACTGCGAAGTGCATTATAATCCCAACCTTAATCATTACCGTTGTAATATAAAATATCGCAAAATAAACTTTTTTTAAATTAAAAATAAAAATGACTGAATAAGCTAGAAATATTTAATTTTATAAATTACTAAAATTATAAAACCAACGGTAATATTTTATCTATTATAAAATAATGTATTATTGATAATTTAAAATTACATAACAATTAATTAAAATTAATGCTGCAAGATTAAGTTTTAACTCAATAATCAATACATGAGCATCAAAATTTTACTTATACTTTATTTTACGGATATTATAATTTGTGTATTCAACATTGGTTTTCCTAAAGATTTAAGATATAACTAGTAGATCCACATTTAAGAAGATACATTGGATGACATATTACAGTGGATGAAATATTAGAACGAGTACAGTAGCTTAGCTCTCGAACGACTATTGTGATTTTTTTTTCATAATGCGTATTTTTAAATACTTAATATTATAATGTCACTTTCAAAAAAAGTCGGTCATATTTTCTTTGGAAGTTATGATCCAAGCAACTTAAAAGCTGCAAAACCTTGTTTTTAAGTTTAAAATACAAAACACAATATTTTTTTTTTTTTTTTTTTTATCATCCTGAACTTTTTGGTGGAATCAGAAATTACCTATAGTAGGTACTTACTTTTTACTTTATTGTTCATAAAGTAATTTAATTTTAAAACACCCCCCGACGGGTGGGCATACTCAAACTCGCAGACATCAAAAGGTTATATAACTTTGAAACTAAGTCCGACCGATCAATTTTGATTGCACTATTGTTCTTAACTCGTTGAAATCGCTTGGGGGCTAATAACTGCATTTATGCCACAAAATAGTGATTATAGGTATACCGCTTATACATTTTCAGAAACAACTTTTTCGGGGGGGGAGGGGGTAAAATAGGTTGCCCCGGGACGCAGAATGTCCGAGTACGGCCCTACACAAATACACGTCGAGTCGCGGAAACCCGGCTTTACAATTTTATAGAAAAGAGTATAATATATATTATACTGCAGTGTAAAACACGATGGGAGGTGACGATGAATCTAGCGCAGGTACCTGTGGTAACGTCGCGGTCGTTGCTTCCGTTTTGGCCGATAAATCGCGTACCTATACGGCAAAAGTTTTCCTCACACACGAAAATATCTCCGCCTCTCTGCGAGCGTTTCAAGCGCGAAACACGCGTTTCCGGTTACGTGCGTGGCCAGACCGTCGTGTGATTTACCGTCACTGCAGCCGAAACGACAACGCCATTTCCGGCAGCGGTGGCAGGAAAATCCAAGCGAAATTCACAGCCGCCGCCGCGGGGCACAATAATTTTTCCGACATTTATATACAATACGTATACGTTTCCCGGCACTTCCGGTTTTGCGCGTGGCTATTTTAATTCAGTACACCGAATGTGTAACGAGCCGATGCTCCACTTTATATACGTCATACACGCGTATAGAACGCACCTACCTATCGTGTGCGTATGACTCTACCCTGCTCGCGTAATACATTAGATAATACGAAATTATTAACTATTGCCCTATAAGGCTCCTGCACCAGTCCAGTTAGCTCCGTGCTAGAAATATATAGATATGCAGTGGCGCCTACCTTAGGTGGGGGGCTAAGTATAAAAATTAGTCTATTGCATCATAGTGTCCTATACTGTCTACTGAACGGCTGTCGTGTAATTAGTATATTCCTAAGATTTACAAACTAGAGTGTCCATTTGTACACCCGTCCGCCCAACCACCCGACAACAACCACCCTCATTAATTACAGGGGTGAACTGCCCCATAAAAGTACGTGTTTGGCTCCACTGTAGATATGTGCCTATGTATTATACAGAGCAGTTCAAATCTACAGTTCTAAAATCAGTGCGGATCGCGCACACTACTACATCGATTATAAAGTAAAATCAACTGGCTTCGTCACTCGAGATTCGAGTCATAATATTAGAACACACAGGGTAATATTCACGATCATGTGCACACCTAATATTCCTTTAATAGTATTTATTTTTAGGTACGTACCTATATAGGTACTGAAGAACCATATTTTAAATTATTAAGATTGTTTTTTATCATTTTAGAAGTGTCCAATGGCGAAAAAAACTTTTTTTTTTCCAATGAAAACCATCTTTTTGTTCTAAAAATTGTTAAGCAAGCGATTTCTTGAAAATGTTGATGTATCTAAATCAAAATTCAATCCGGTTGAGTTATTAATAAGGAGTATAGTATGCTATGGATAATAGTATTCAAAAATATTTTTACAAAAATGAATAACTGATGTAACAATATAAAATATTGGATAATATTGGTATAATATTCATTATATTATACACAGGTTTTCGACAATATTTACAAATTATAAAATGTAAATGGCTGATAAATAAATATAATAATTACTAAAATAGTTGTTCAAAGTTATTATAATTATATACAGCGGCCTGGTTATAGAGGCCTTGGATGTAGACATCTAAACTTAAATCTGTGATCCTTAATATGATATTTGTTATGTTTTGCTTGTTATGGTACTTTGTGCCTTAGAATGTTTATGAATATTAGTTATGAATTTATAATATTAATATTTATTGTTTAATTTAACCTTAATGGGGAAAATATTTATTAGTGCACTCATTATTAAGTCATACGAATAAATAAATAAATAATTAGGTATATACTAATACTATATCCCCATATGGCGTATCTTCCAAAATCATTATCACGGACCTAATAATTTATTATCCTTAGTACACAAATTAAAATAGTTAAATACAACTCAAACAACTATTCGTTCGATTTAGATAGGTAGGTAGATCAAAATATTCAAAAAATTCACCTGTCTAACAATATACACGAAAAAAAGCGATGCTTATTTGGAAAAAATAAGTTTCAGGTCACCACAGCTATTATACCGCTCCTTACGGTATCTACTTCGAATAGCTATATTATGAGTATAGTATATATTGGTAGAGATTTTTTAGTACGAAAATCAATACTCTTGTAAAAAGATAGTTTTGAAAAACACGGATCGTTAAAAAAAAAAATCTGGTGAAAACAGTGTCTGTGCTTTATAAAAAAAAAACTCACCCTATAAATAAAAAGGTTATATATTGTATGGTATATTTTATGTCTGTGGATTATTGCACGCATATAATAATATTATGTCGGTATGTGATGCGGTGAAAAATAATAACGACAGTTCGCACGAGAAGGTTCGTCAAGAAAACGTAAAATTCGTGAGGGGGAAAAACGATCGTGTCTACGAAAATTAAATCTCCCGATTATATTAGCACGCACACACCCACTGGCACGTGTGGGTGTGTCGTGTGTGTGTGTGGTGAGCAGTTATAAATCGTAACACGGTCGATGGCGAGTATACGTAATTGTGTATAAAATTAAATAGGATAATATCCAATTTCCGAACGTTCTAGACCGTTTTATTCGCCTTTTTATGTACCCCGCGTATTAATATTATATTATCGCGTGTAATCGAGTTGATCTGCGCAGTGATCAAACATTAAAATTTGTACACCTATAATAGTTACCCGATGCCCACAACGACAAGAGTAATCCGCGTCTTCCGGACGCTGGCGGTGAAAGCATTTTTAAACGCGTTATATTTACGTTTATGCTCTAGTCATATTTTTAACACGATATTAATAATATATTTTCTATGTGTAGAATGTGTATAGACATTATCATGAGCATAAAATACTATGAAATATCGTATTTAATAAGTAATAACCATGATACAGTAGCTGTCTGTG
>WHPZ01580020.1:0-31229 GCA_016617965.1 Macrosiphum rosae | reverse complement strand
GAAAATTATCAATCATCGTAATTAATAAATTATAAAATGTTCAGTTTTTATAACTAAGAGTTGAAAATTTAAAACAAAGATTCTCTTAAATAATTCATACTGTAACAAAAAAATCTAAAAAATACATGAACACAGTTAATTTTTACAGACATTTTAAAATTTAAAAATCTAATTTGGAATTTATTATAGGTATCTATTATAGGTCAATTTTTTTTTTAATACCATCGATAAGTATATGTCTTATACCTAGATTGACATACCGTCTCCACTTAGAATCGTTTTTCTTATACAATGATATTATATCATTGAATTCAAATTTAATACCATCCATTATACCATGGCCCACTTGTAACCTACAGTACAGCAGAGCGACATCCACTTATCCAACTTTTTTATTTTAAGAATTAAGTTGAGTTTGTTTTTTATGCTTTTATTATATTTTACTATATTAGTCTATTTCGTTTTCATGTCAAAATATATTTACCACGAATTTGGTAAAGTTAAAAATGTATATTATTCGAATTTAACTTAAATGGAAATATACTGTATATAGTATAAACACTAAAGTCTATGATTTAGTTTTGGGTTGGAAAAAATTAAGTACGCTAGTGTTGTATAAACTTTTTTTAACTTAATAAAAAGTTAACAAAAATTGTGTATTAACTTTTAATTTTTAATTTTTTGTTATTGGTGCATATTAACTTAACTTAACTGAGTTAAAAAAAAAACATTAACTTGCCCAGCCTTGCACATAAGTAGTTATTACTTATTGTCTTAATCTAAACAGTAATGGTTATCCATAGATAATAATTCTTATTTTTGTGGTGATTAGTTTTTCTACTTAGGTATAACAGTAAATTAAAATATTGATCAATTATTATTTTGTCGACAATGAGACTAATTATTATATACATTAAAAATTGTATGTTAATATTGTTTTTGAAATTCAATGAACACGTCATTATATAAAAATTAACAAACCAGCAGGAAACGCAGTGTTTGGTTTTAATGGACTTTATACTACTGTCTACTGATATAATACAAAGAACAATTAATGATATAGTACGATAATATATTATATAGTGTTTTTTTAAACTGTGTTCCTCGAGGATCATAATATTCCACGAAACTTAAGTGCTAACCTTTTGACATTCAAAGATAAATCACTTTAAAAATCGAATTAGAGATATATTCACATTTTGATTATTTTTGACTGTATAACTAATAGTATTTTAGTCAGTTTTAAATTTTAATATTTTATCGATATAATTGACTTTTAAATTCTGGCAAGATGGTTTGTTGCCAATAGCGTAAAATTAATTACCACCTTATAGGCAATAATAATACTGTAATCGTGAATTGTATATCTATATACTATAACATTCATCTCATTATTAACATTTCAGTTTAAAAATCCCTTTTGTCTGATTAATATGAGCCTTTGCAAAATAATAGTTCACAAGCGAAGGGAGCTAGTGGCTTTTTGATGGCGAGAGTCTGATTAGTTTTGCCTTTATTACAAATATTCAAAATTGATTGCATATTTTCATCATTGCCTTAAATATTTATATAAATGAGTTTAAACACTTTAGTTTTTTATTACAAAAACACCACTGTGTACCTAAATAATTTATCATACAAATACTCATTTAACAGTTGGCAGTACCAGCGACAATGCGTCGTTATCAGTTATTATAATATTATTTATACTTTATTCAAAATAATTTCAAACATCAATCACCCGTGCCAAAAGTCGGTGTGTAGATTTCCAAAATATGCTCTGTGGTCGGTGTTGTTGTAGATCGTGGTGGTGTCGGTCGGTTATGCGATTGACCGAGCCCGAAGGTCAACCGCTGCCTTGTAACCATGCACCACAGAGTGTTTTTCGGAGACTCGCATGCGCACGCACAAATGCACGACCACGACATTATTTTTTCCCTCAGAATATTCGTTTCTGGTAGTAGAAGCCAGCTATTTTATAATACAGCTGCAGAAATAATATTATTTGTGTGGACCGGTTTTGTGGGTCGGTGGGGGTGGGGGTCAATAAATTACACGGTGCCTACTACCATCTTTATGTTTCGTATAATATGTAATGTTAAAATATTACGACCAGATTTAGTTGCTTTCATAGTATATTGTTTGGAAAGGGCGGGAAGTCAGGTAATTCGTCTATTACTCTTGAAATATGTTTATATGTTGAAAAAGTACATTTAACATATTTTCTTGTTATCGGAGCATATTTAAAATAGATAATTAAAAAAATTTTATCTCTAAACTCACATTTTGATTTCCTTCCATAATCTCAGATTCAGCTTTAATAGTTTTATATTCTTCAATTTTTCTGAGATATATTTAAATTTATCTTCAACTATTTTACCATCGGTAACTGTAATAGGTACGTTGGCCAATTAATTATTATTATCGAAATATAAAGCCCCATCTCAAGCATAACCCTCCTAATTGCGTCTATTGAGTAGGTATCTTATAATGCAGTACATTCATAATATTTTATTATAATTCATCGATAGACATAATCGTAAGCAACATAATATTATTTCACTTTTATATAGATTATATATCACGTGCGACGTTTCAGTATAACCATGCCCGCGACGCACAGTTTTAATACCCCTGGCCATGACCTCTGATCATAACGCATTCCGAAGACTCACGCACGACGACACTATTACAGAGAGGGTCTTTTTTCCCGCTGAATATTCTTCTTTGTTAGACATGGACCGAAGTATACATTCTGAACATTATTGTGTCGACCGGTGGTGTGCGTCGATAGGGGTGTAGCAGGTGGTTTTGGTAATAATTTACTATAGGCACCACCATTTATCCCGTTCGTACAACAAGTATAATACGTCTTATATTATTATTACTAACATTTTAACAACCAGTTGATGCCGGCCACAAATAAAATGTATATATTTTTTTGAATATTACAGGTAATTTGACTAGAGCTAGATACTTAACTATAATTATTACAAATAAATAACAATTTTTTTTTTCAACAACGAAATATAGGTACAAAATTAAATGGCTAATCATTCATTATAAATCATTATTATAACAAAAGAACATTAAATGTTTTACTAAATTATACAGATTTTACAATATCAATTCTTTTTCTAGCAGTGTAGATAAAAAAAGGTGGGTAAGTGGATGTCGCTCTGCTGTACAGTAGGTTACAAGTAGGACACTGTATAATGGATGATCATAAGTTATAATAATTGATAATTCAAGAAATACTATTTCTTAATCCATTGACCTAACTCAGATAAATATTGATTAATATGTCTATTATTTGATAATTTAAGTAAAATAAAACGTAGTCGTTAAACAAATACTATTTCGATAAAATATGTTGTTCGTTATTTGTATACAATGCCTCACATTGAACTTGGGTACGAAATCACTATGGCCATGATACACAAATATCGACTACATCCGGATCAAAGGTCCCGGTTATACAGATAACCGTAGTTCAGATTATTAATTATTCATAAAATAAACTCAATAGAATTTGGACTCACTAGTTCACTATGTGTTTAATGGTTTAATCACACAGTTATCGATAGCAATGTCGTTTATTAATCGACAAAGAGACTTCTATAAGGAGTCTAGTAAAGTATTCAAATTATTTATTTTTATTCGAATACTATTTTAAATGCTTTTTGAAAATAATATTCGAATACGCATTTTCAGTATTTTTTTTGTATATTTTTATCCCGTCCTTTAATATATATTGACTATTTTGTAGACTATAACGTTTTTTTTGTCATCCGAACCTACTCGGCAGCTGTTGTTCCGCTGCACCTATATACGCCACCCACACAAAGTTGACAAGTACTACGATGTGGGTGACTGTCAATTCCGATTGGTGAAATTTATAACAATATATATGTACATTTCACCGATACTTTTTTTTACATCTAAAAAATGTGTAAGACTACTAAGACTCAACCGGTACGTTTTTTTAGACATGAAAATAACGTGGACTACAAATGTGCTAAAGTCCACAGATTACAACTGTTTTTAGTATAGCTACGAATAAAATGTTGTTTTTTATTTATTTAATTTTTATTTTAAGTAACTGGTTATCATTATTGAAAGTTATATATTATTTTATTTTTAATTTAATTTTAGCTGACAGTAATAATATAGTGAACATTTTGTATTACCTTAATTATATTATATATATATTTTTTTAAATACGTTTAAAATATATATATGACTATAATCAGTTTAATACGTATACAACCTAACCTAACGTTACCTACATAATAACTAATAAGTGTACCTATATATTACCTACATGGTGTTTGTTTTATATCGGATATGAAAAACCGGTTCGAGTTTACATTTTTTTTAGGCTGTAAAAACATATATACCTGCTGTTGGAATGAAAAATTAATGTTTAAAAGGGTCTTTGGTGGAATTTCGATGCACTTACTATATATGTATAGGCGGGATCTGGTGAGTATTATATTATTTTTATGTCAATTCAGGCAGGTGTATTTTTATTTTTATATTTTATACCTACTATACAGGTTTTCGAGAGTCCCATGGGAACGATTTCGACAAACATCTCAGAGATTGTATTCTTAGATAGAGGTATGTGTATTGATCAATACGACTATTATATGATATTATGGGAATTTGTATGAAGCTAAAAAAAAAGGTTATACCGGAATGCTCCAGTTATTAACTTAGTAAATATCATGTGGAGACGGAACGATAAAAATATTTCAAGTCAACCTCAATGATATTCTGATATAAGCTAGCGTTTCTTAAAATCAGTTTATTTAATTTTTGTTTTAATCGCTCGTAGGTAGAACGAAAAGGTCAAAATATAATATAATGTGCGAGCGGTCGCCGACATAAGCCATGATTAGTTAGGTTAGGCTAACAAACGTAGATAGGTAGTCTTACTTAGCAGCAACTGTTTAAATAGAATTGTATGTACCTACATTTATAATTTATATAACATAGGTACATTCGGATTTCGGACTATACGCACACACACACACACACACACACACACACACACACACACACACACACACACACACACACACACACACACACACACACACATCTATCATCGTTTGAGTTATTGAATACGACGCGTTCAATAAACTATATTATACTTTATATTATTATATTATAATATTTAGTGTAAATATTAAATATAGGTATTTATTTATATTGTCTGATTATTAGACTGAGGCATTGTGTGTATCCGGAAGTATATCGCTGCTTGATACAGCGTACAAAATCTAAAATAATAAAAGGCTCAAATACGGCAACAAGTTGTCAAACATGTCAAACCTTGTATACTTAATTTTACCATTACACAAAACAAATTTATATTTTATTCTTGAAAAAGACCGAAAACCCAAAAATTAAAAATTAGGTAAGACTTTTTTTTTAAAAAAAGCATGTAATTACTATTTATATAATGTGTACCTATGTATAATTTAAAAAATGTATAAACAAAAATTAGAAACAGAAAATTATTTAAAAAGTACTTATTTATTTTTATTTGAGTCTTGCTGTGGATTGCATCGGCAGCATTTGTAGTGAATCGTTCCAGTTAGATGGACGACTTATCGGTAACGATAAAACTAATGACCTTATTTTCGATAGTAAATCTAAGTACATGAGGGTAAAATATCATAATTGTATAATATAAAAAATTGTAATTTCGAGTTAAACAAGATTTTTTTCCAATGTTTAAATAGGAAATTCTAGGGACCGGGGGAGAGTTTGAAGGTACGCCTTAATTGATAATAAATACTGAATACCTAAATATTGAATCTGTGTACAGCGTAATGCGTTTACTACTTATGCGAACATAATAAAATATAACTATGTAAGTATAGACAATAATTATACAGTATAAGCTATAAACACGCTATTGACGCTTCGTACTGTTTTATTTTGATATGAAATGAAACTATCTAAATCTAATCAGTGTAGGTAATATGTAACATAATTATTTTCTTAAAAAAAAATTAAACCTCTATTTAAATTATATTCAATTCCGCCAATACACTATACACATAGATACATTAATGCCGTATACATTCAAATGGAATGCATGAACTCCCACTTTGACATAAAAAAAAAAAAAAATTGTGTGCTCTATATATAAACGAGAACCTCGCCTCGGCTTGTCGCAGTATCATAAATTGTAGGTACCAAACCACACGCGCTGGCATCAAAGTTTTCTCGTGCCAGTAATTATTACCTGATTCCGTGACACAATGGCCATATTATTAGGGTTAATTGCAGTATTATTAATGCTTGCTAGTGCAGTGAACTCGGAAGAAGTCATTGACTATCGCATGTGCCCTGGTGAGTAATGCATAATTGGTAATAACTTTTAAACTTTTACATTTTAATATCATTAGATTTTACTCCGTTTTTTTTTATATTACTTACTGCCTTACTGTTTCTATTCTTTTTTCTAGATACTGATTGTCTTGTATATGATCTGTATGTTTATCCATGTCCCGAAGCTCTACATAACCAACCATGTGAATGGAAAGAAAACTCGAATACGTCTATCGCATTCAAATATAATCCTGGTACGTATAATTAATATTCTTTAAATAGTACTATAACACAATAATAGGAAATATAAAAATGTTTTCTTGATATTATGTTGGTAGGTAGGAAGGTAGGTACCTACTTAGAACACTCGGATAGTTGCATACAGGGCCGGATCTAAGCTTTTCAACACTCGGGGAAATTAAAAAAATACGCTCATCTCAGGGAGATGACCAGAATTAGTATTTTTATTTATGAAAAATCAAGCACACTCACACATTATTGCGATGACCAACATTAACAAAACCTTTCACAATATACTGCACCAATAATTTATTTACCACAGTTAATTTAAACGATTTTAACTTAAAAATGAAACATTTAAAATGTAGATACAAACTTCTGTTTTTCAAATGAATACAAACCTTTTTATTGTAAACTAATTAGTGAATAATTGTATACCTAGTTCAAAAAAAAAAAATTGAAAATTAGTTTCTCAGTTATTAAAATGTTTACGGAAATGAATTCAAATTTACAATATAGTAGGATTTTGTGAAAATTTAAAATGTATACATTTTTTTTCAAATACAAATCTTTGACCCACGGTCAACGTCGGTCGTTACAGCTAGACTAGAGCTATATAGTATATTATTAAACATTTTGAAATATTGAGATTTTTAACTGCTCTCTACATTTGAATAATAATTAAAAATTAATTTCAGATTTTGGTGCCAACATACCATTAACGCAATTAACCAGTGTAACCATTTTTATGGACTTGCCGTTTCTGGACATTGACATGAACGCATGCTTATACACACATTGTCCCATTAAAAAGGATACTGAACAGTATTGGTTTTACAATTTATATGTACCCAAAAACTATGGTAAAACTTTTTACACGGTTAAGGTCTCGTTCTGGGATTCCGTTTCTTACCAAACGTGCTGCTTTTTTTTCGCCCTCAAGATCGTTTAACGGAAATGGAAAATACTCGCAACTATCTACCTAAATATATTTATTATCACCTACTGTAACATAATATATAATATTTTAATTCAGCATTATTAACGTTACTTAACTCATCTTTGTGCCTCTTTAATATTATAGGAAAAACCATAATGTTAAAATGTACATCATAGTTGAATTTTTATTGTGAAATTACTTAAAACATAATAATTTGTGTATTTTATAACTGATACAGAACTATAGATCCATTTTTAATAATTTATTGTTTTTATTAGAAAAAACTAAATTTGTCAACATTACAACAATAGTAATACAATTTTAAAGTTATAAAATAAGCTTAGTTCATAAACCTAAAGACTAATATTATAAATTTTATTATAATAAAATATAAGTAATCAATCATCAATGTATTGTAATTATAACTTTATTTTTTATACCTTTTCCTACTATAAAACAATTTTAGCTTAGTTTATTAACTTAAATATCTACTTGTTATGAATTATATATCAATTGTGTATGAATTCATTAAATAAAAACACAATATTGTAACAATAGTTCACCTACCAAACACAATTGAACACATAAGGGAACTACGACGATTGGAGGGGGGAATTGCCCCAATTGCCCCCCCTGGATCCACCATTACTTATAGGTGTTATATTTTTATTTTACTACGGGAAAGTTAGTAATGGCTTGAGTTATAAAAATAAACAACTTAATATTATAACAGTCGCCGGTCATATCATAATAAGGATTAATAGGTAGACAAACTTATGAGTAATCTTGTAATATATTTTCAAATTTTAGATTTAAAAAGAAATTTTTTTATGAATTTCTAACTCAAAATAATTTTCAAATTTACGTCATTTTTAAGTATTTTGTCCTATTTAAACTTTAGATGCTTACAAAAAAAAAATTGTGGCTATGGACTTTTAATTTTATTCATGTACCTTTGAAACAATATACTAGGAGCCTTCTATTGAATTGTTAAGCTTTTTTAATCAACAAATAACATTTTATCGATATTTATAGAAAAAAAAACTAAAAAAAATAGAAACTGAAAATGGCTATCCGTAAGCAGCTCAAAATATTTAGAAAATGTTATGGTGTATAGAAAATGCTAATATAAACATTCAATCAAAATTTCATGTAAATACGGTAATTTATTTAAGAGTTGCACCAAAAACCAAAATCGATTTTTTCGAAAATAGATTTTAGTGTAAAAATTCCCGTTTTTCCTTAATTTCTCTTCTGTTTTTCACGGTGCTTTTAAAAACTACTGGAAAAATTTGACTTTTGACCCCCTCAAAGTACCAACTCGATTCACTTTCCTATTAGAAAAGATACTGTTGAAGAAAATCCAAGCACTTTTATACTGTCTTAAAATAAAAAAAAACACATCATTGTAAAATCAATACATTCATCGTTCCGCTCAGAATCTAAAAATAATAATAAAAGTTTCTTTCTTTCAAAATAACAATTTAGCTATAATACATTTGGTAACAGTCGGTCAAATTCATAAAATAGGGTAATTATTATTTTACGAGGAGCTGAAAAAACGTTTCCCCCTCCTCACCCATAGAAAATTAACTTTTCCGGGTGAACCGGTGAAGTACAAATTTCAGAAACTGATGTAGAAATTCATGACGAGCTAAATATTGGAAAAGTTTGGAAAATTAGGAATGGGTGGGGCCGTACGTGCTAACAACGTAGTATTAGCTCCAGAACAGCAGCAACTGTGCTAATTAAAAGGTTTAAAAATCACATATTGTGTATTTGTTATTATAATATATTTTATATTGACCTACGATTAATTAGAATTGTATGTACGTTTATAATTTATATAACAAAAAAATACATTCGGATTTCGGACTATACACACACACACACACACACACAACACACACAACACACACAATAATGCACACCTATAGTCCATTAATATAGTTTTAATATTCTTGAACATTGATAATTATGGGCATTGTTTAATCGACTTCTATGTATAAATTATATACATGTATGTATCTATATATGTATACATAGTACCTACAAAAATATCGATATTATAAAGGTGTCCCCCGACAGAAATATCGAAATCACTCGTACAGTATAAAATAATATAGTAAATATCATGTGGAGACGGAACGATAAAAATATTTTAAGTCAAGCTCAATGATATTCTGATATAAGCTAGAGTTTCTTAAAATCAGTATATTTAATTTTTGTTTTAATCAGGTTGGTAAAACAAAAATGTCAAAATATATAATGTGCGAGCTGTCGCCGACATAAGTCATGGTTGGTTAGGTTAGGCTAACAAACGTAGGTAGGTAATCTTACTTCCAGTACAGCAGCAACTGTTCTAATTAAAAGGTTTACAAATCACATTCTGTGTATTTGTTATTATAATATATTTTATATTTACCTACGTTTAAATAGAATTGTATGTACCTACATATTTTATAATTTATATAACATAGGTACATTCGGATTTCGGACTATATACGCACACACACACACACACACACACACACACTCATGTTTCAATGTTAAGGTATTGTATATGAAGTATTTCACTAAGCAATATTATCTTTTAGAATATTGTGTATGAATATAATTTATGTATTATCGCATTGTGATACGCAAAAATACAAAGTTCACTCAGTAAAATAAGTCAATTAAAGTATCACGTCTACATCATGGTCACTCGATTATACCTATTTAATAAATAGTAATGGTGGATTTTACATATTATATTATTAGCACGTTTGCGTTATTGAATACCTACGACGTTATACGACATATTATACTTCATATTATTACTAAATATAGTGTAAATATTAAACATAGGTAGGTATTTATTTATATTGTTTGATTATTAGATGGACCACTTATCGGTAACGATAAAACCAATGACTTTATTTCCGATAGTAAATGTGTACGTAGGTACATGAGGGAAATATCATAATTGTAAAATAAAAAAAAAACATAATTTCGACTTATTCACGATAATATTCGAGTTGAACAAGATTTTTTTGTAATGTTTAAATAAGAAATTCTAGGAACCGGGGAAAAAGTTCGAAGGTACGACTTAATTGATAATAAACACTGAATAAATATTGACTCTGTGTACAGCGTAATGCGTATACTATATAATATATGAACATAATAATATATTATAACCATGTACGCATATACAATACAGTATAATAACGATGAACATGCTATCGTATTGTTTGATTTTGATATATAGGTATCTAACCAGTGTAATATACATACGCTCTATACACATAGATACATTCAAATGGATTGGACGAACCCCCACTTTGACATTAAAAAAATCGGGTGCTCTATATATAAACGAGAACCTCGCAGCGCCTTGTCGCAGTATCATAAATTGTAGGTATACCAAAACAACGTCAACGTTTTCTCGTGCCAGTTTTTATTAGCTGATTCCGTGACACAATGGCCATACTAGAGTTCATCGTAGTAGGATTAATGCTTGCTAGTGTTAACACCGAAAGAGTCAGAAACTATCGCATGTGCCCTGGTGAGTATTGCATAATTGGCTATAACTTATAAACTTATACGTTTTTATATTATTAGATTTTACTCAGTTTTTTTATATTGCTTACTGTTTTACTGTTTCCTTTTCTTTTTTTCAGACTCTGATTGTCTTATATATGATATGTTTATTGATCCATGTCCCGAAGCTTTATACAACAAAGCATGTGGATGGCCAAGAAACTCGAACACGACGATCGCATTCATATATAACCCTGGTAAGCAATATTCTTTAAATAGTACTACAACACAATAATGGGAAATATAAAAAATTCGGCTTGATTTTATGTTGGTAGCTGGAAGGTAGGCACCTACTTAGGACACTTTTATAGTTGCATAAAGTAATAGATCTTAGCTTTTCAACACCTGGGAAATTAAAAAAACACGCCCATCTCGGGGAGATGACCAGAATTAGTATTTTCATTTATGAAAAATCAAGTACACTCACACATCATTGCGAGCATGAACATTAACAAAACCTTTCACATTATACTGGATCAATAATTTATCTACCACAAATAATTTAAACGATTTTAACTTAAAAATGAAACATTTTAAATTTTAAACTAATCAAGTAATAGTTTTAGTAGCACTTCTTAATGGTGTAGTTAAAGCTAAAATCTGTGGTCAATATTTCTAAGTTTCAGGTTTAGAATAAATAATGTTGATAATAATACATAAATTATTTATTAACAAATGTAAATTAGGTATCCATTGCTTACTTTTAATATAAAAATCCTTATGTAAAAAAACAATATTTAATTTACAATACATAACAATATTTTACATTTTTCGTTTTTAATATTTGTTACAATCAAAACTTAATATGTACCAAGGTACGGAAAAAATACAATGCAACAAAAATGTAATTATGTACTGAATATTGTATTATAATGATTAAAACATGATAAAGAAATTTACTTCATCATGGATTATAACTTATGGATTGAATGTATATACAAAAATATCTACATTCTAAATTCTACATTTTATAAATTTACAAAATAATAAGAACCCGATTGTCTATTTGACATCTTGGACTGTAAAAATAAATTAGATAAAAAAATAGATTATAACAAAAAAAACTAACCAAATGGCGGTGTAGTAAAATATTATACCTACCTCAGCACATATTGCTTCACTGGCCAGACCTATGTTAATTATTTACAATTTAGAATAATCCCGCCTATATTACATATATATTGAATAATAATATTTTGACGACTGTCTACAACAATATACGACAAATCTATGATAGACTAATTCGTGTACACTCCCACTCACAGTTGCGGATAGGTATTTCCACGACAACGAGTACCTATTTCATATATCTATGCCGTATAGTATAATTAATGTTTTAAGTCAAAAACGACTAGTATTCAGGGAGATTAAACAAAACATTGAAAAATCATTCAAAATCGTAGACAATAGTGTCTGGGCTGATAATTAATTAAATTTAATATTCATTGTACCAACTTTTATGTTTACTATTAGGTAGAACTTATTAAAATGAATTCTTCATTATTTTTAAGTGACTTAAGATAATGGGATTTTTATTTTATATGAAATTTATTAGTGAATAATTGTTTTTTAAAATGTTAAAGTATACATAGTTCAAAATAAAATTCGAGTTAGAGTTTCTCAGTTATTAAAATGTTTACGGAAATTAATTCAAATCTACAATATAATAGGTATCTAGGTACCTACATATAATCACAGAACCTACTTATACAAAGTCGATGGTACTTACCTACGGCCTTTCTTAATGATACAACATAATTAACATAAGTACAGTACGAGTCGGCTCCAAAGACATCGTTGGAAGAGGGAACACCAAGTCATAATTTTCAGAAAAATTTCGATATTACAATATGTTTCTTTTTGTAATTTTGTTTGTAACAATATACAAGGTTTTAGAAATACAGGCTTGGGAGGGGCTGCGGCCCCGTGTGCTCCAATGATGTATAACTGATGTGTTAATAAGGGTAC
This sequence comes from Macrosiphum rosae, assembly GCA_016617965.1. Lineage (NCBI taxonomy): Eukaryota > Metazoa > Arthropoda > Insecta > Hemiptera > Aphididae > Macrosiphum > Macrosiphum rosae. The sequence goes on along the minus strand of WHPZ01580020.1, from coordinate 18,148 downwards.
TTTGATTTGAATTCAAAAACTACTCAACCGATTTTGTGAAAATGTATACATTTTTTTTTCAAATATAAAATCTTTGGCCCACGGGCAATGTCGGGCGGGACAGCTACTAGCTAGACCAGAGCTATATAGTATATTAAACATTTGGAAATATTAAGATTTTTAACTGCTCTTTACATTTGAATAATAATTATAAATTCATTTCAGAATTTGGTGCGACCTTACCAAAAACACAACTATACTCTGAAACCTTTTTGATGGACTGGCCGTTTCTGAACATTAACACGAACGCATGCTTATATACAAGTTGTCCCGTGGAGAAGAACACTGAACAGTATTGGCTGTTCAATTTATTCGTACCCGAATACTATGAAAGAACTTATCACATAGTCAAGTTCGTGTTGTCGGACAACATTGGCAACCAACAGTGCTGCTTTACATTCGACATCAACATCGTTTAACGGAAATTAAAAATACTACAGAACTATAGATCTATTTTAAATTATTTATTGTTTTTATTAGAAAAAACTAAATTTGTCAACAATGCAACAAAATTAATAATTAATAATAATTATTGTATTAATTAATAAAAAAGACAGCTCTAAGCAATTTTATTATGTAGCCTGAGATTTTATTTTACCGTTTTTACCACTTTATTGGTAAATTTACCTATATTTTTTTTTTTTTTACATAAATTATCCATATCTACAATACACACACACACACCCACCTAACCTTTGGTATTACTAGGTATGTGTGATTAGGTATCCGAGATAGCATAACATATTAATAATTAATATTATATTTTATACACCCTGCCACCAACAAATCTACTCTGTACGTTATTATTTGTGTATAAATTCGAGATCGAGAATATCCAAAGGCCTATACATTGATGATGACAATAATACCAAAACAAAGACAATCATAATTCATAATTAATGCGCCTGACAGTTGATCGTAGGTAACCTGCAGACTTTTATTCAATTTATACGGGTTATGGCATTACCATTGACCTGTGGCAATCAACATTACTTTCAGTCTTAAAAATTTAGAGCACAATACAAGTTATTACAACGACGTAATGGATATTAGTGACGAGTGACGAGACAGACAACAATAATTAAAGTATTTAAAATGAAAATTTAATATAATATTGATAACATATTTTATATTTTTACGTTGCAACTAAAATATTTGATTGTTATTAAACTGTATTATTGTTACTGGATAAATAATAAATATTTCATGTTTAAAACTAGCTCAGTTTTTGTACCTAATTAATATTTCATTTTTACCCTCAATTCATTGAATAAAATATATTTAATTTTCAAACAACATTTTACATTAAATGCATCATAAAATGAAACATAAAACATAAAATATACATATTATAATCATATTTATTAAATGTTAGAAATTGAATAATTCACTCAATATTTATTATAAACATTTTATTTTGTATTAGAAAGATTCCAATCCGTATATTATATTTTAATAAATACCTAATGATATAATACGGTGAAAAGGTATGATTTAAATAGCATGCAAGACACAGGGCGAGAAAATTTGGAGTTCCATCAACATCTGTTTTGGGTAATGTTTATCTATATACTATTATAATACTGGTCTAAGATATCAATCGTCTGTTCTGGTCGTATATTATCCTACAATACTGCATGACATTTTTTGTTACATGTATTATATAATTATATTCATTAATTATGGGAAAAATCATAAAATTCTTTTTTTCTCGATAGAACTAAGGAATTGACTGTACTTATAATAAAGGTCGAAAAAAATTTCTTCGATTTCACTTAATTATTATGATTATTATTTATCCATCCATCCGTCTTGAATGTTGAATTATAAATGAAAAACATATTATTTTTATTAAAACCCCTTGTAAGATTTGCATAGGCAATTATAGAATATTATTAAAATTATGGTATCTCTGATCAAAGTTAACCGGAGTGTAATCGGCCGATTTTGCCCGGTTAAATATCTGTTATCAGCTGATTAAGCCTAATCGTAGTTTAACCGTAGACGGTACAACAACTGGTCCTTATACGCCACACCATAGAACCGCCGCCGTCGAGGCAAATAATATTATTATTATTATTATTATTATTATTACGGCGCGCATTGCGTTAGAAAACACGAGTAATATACCTACGCCAGGGATTAAGTCGTCAGCATAGTACAACTATTCCCTGTATTCCGTGGTATCGTCATTAATAATAATTATTATATTTTTTATAACGTTAATATGATAATACGATAATACATAGTAGGTACCCGATATAATATTAAATTAACATAATTGCGCCTTCGGTAATGCAACGCTGTGGATACGTATTGCCATCGAAATGATAAAACATGTTCTAAAATGCATCGTATTTTCAACCAATAGCATTCTGAAATTCAGCGCATCGAATGCGCTGATGCATCGGAACATCGTAGTTTCCATCATAATGAAAACACGATTGTCTGATGGATATGTGTTTAAAATCACTGATAAGGCCCGTTATCACTGAAGGTGTTCTGAAATAAAGCGATTTTTACCGATTTCATGTACCTAGCATACTGTATTTCCATCAAGAATTGCAGCGTTACATTACCGAAGGCGCAATAATATTCTTCATTCTGTTAATCCTTATTGTTTCATTAGGTACCCACTCGTGTAGCGTGCAGCCTACCTCTACTTCGTCGGTGTAGTATTACCTACACATCACCTATAAAAAAAGTTTACGGGTGTTTACCATTGACAAAACTCTAACAAAAATAAATAAACACAGTTTATTTATATAGTTATTTTAAGTTCGAATTTGGACGAATTTACACATTAAAAAACCGTGAATAACTATTTCAGATATTTTTTTTGTAATTTTACGATGACGGTTCAACTTGCCGGCTACAGTATATTAATTTATAAGTACCTAGTAACAATTATATAAATTTAATATAAAATATCCACACTGACCGAACGCGTCACCGCTCAGAAACGTCTTTCGTGTACAATGATAATATGATATCATTGAATTCAAATTGAATACCATCCATTATACAGTGACCCACTTGTAACTTACTGTACAGCAGAGCGACATCCACTTTTCCACTTTTTTTGTCACTTTACAGTCCACAAATCACAGGGGGCCGATATCGATTGTGCCGAAATTACCCTTTTGCCAGTAAGAAATTTATGGATTTTGCCTGGTATCAACTCCGCCAAACTTTTTTTACACATAATATGTTTATTTTATTTTATGATATAAAAATGTTTAATTTTCATTTTGGTCTTCAAGGTTTCCTAAAAAGTCACTGGTTGTGTCTTTTACGAAAATTGAAACGAATTTTAATTTGTCGCTTTCATTCCAATCATTATAGGTAATGTCGCTAACTTAATTATATTGTTTAAAAAATTTCCGAACGTCTTCAGTCCCAATGAAATCATCAGGATAAATCATCAGTCTTTTTATTCATTATTCGCCTTTGTTCGGTGTATTTTTAGGGCATGAAATAGAATTCGTATTTAAATTAGGATTAGTTCGATTATTTCTTGAAATTTATTTCCTGTAGATTTTATATTTTAATTTTCGAAATACTATATAAGAAATTGTTTTTTTGTAAGTATAGATATTTGTTGCCATATTTATCATAACTGAAAGATCTAATTTAGGGTATTTCCTACTCATTAAATTATAATATTGTAAAAATCAATTAAATAAACCTAAATCTCTACTTGGCCATATTAAATGTGTTTAATTTTAATTGATTACTTTTAACTAAAATTATAACATATTTTAGTTAGCACAAATTAAAATTATAATGAAGTTTTATTAATTTTATTGTAAGAAAAATGTATTAGGAGGGTTTGATCAGAACATTTAATATTAACTAGATTAATTATATTACTATACAAATATTATTTTACAAAATACTGCCTCGGCACAGTTGGCCTATTTTTACAAATATTAAAATGTTTATTATTATTATTATTATTATTTAATAAGTTGGCACATACATCAATTTTATTAGTACACACTATTATATCTGTATAATATGAATATGATAATAATTTGAATAATACATAGATAAAACTTACTTTACACTATATTTTTACATTATATATTTTATTTATTTTTATAATAAATCAATTAAAAAATTACAATTTTACTTAATTTTGTAGAAATTACAATCACTAGGTATCTATGAGTTACATTATTTTATAATTTTAATACATTTTTTTTTTTGTCACCGACCAATTAGAGTTATCTAGGTTTTGCATATTAATATTGTAGGTACTCATGTGGATCGATGACTGCTGTATTAATTTAATGTTCCATTAAAGATATATATATAAAAAAAAATTTGTTAAAGGTGCAAGACTCTTGATTAAAATATTAAAACACTGCGACACAGATAAATTTCTTCCTTATGCGTTGTGGAATTTCGTAATTTTACTTTTAATACAGGGGTAGTATAGTTGTATCCTGAGCTACACACATTTATTGCTATGATGTAAGAAGGAGACAACACATGGTCGTCTTAAATGATTATAAGAATAAACATGCCTACCTATATATCTCATATGTATCTTTAATATTTTTGAATTGCTAATATAATACATTTCGAGGAACATTGTATACATTTTCAAGATTGTCAACCCAACAAAGAAATCTATTGACAATTATTTCAAATGTCAATAATATCAAAAACAAGTCAAAATATTTTGAAAATTGTATCATATGCGAAAAATGATAAATAAACATTTGATGAAAATGTCAAGCCCATGGTTATTCGTATTTGAATTAAAATAAAAAAAGAAAATCGTTCGATGAGAATTTGTTAATATGAAAATCCAATGTTGAATAAATTTAAGCTTCAAACATTCATAAAAAATTAATTTGACTTTTCGGAGTAAAATTTTTTTTTTGCTTAAGGTAGATAAAAATAGCAGTGATCTATAAATTTTTTTTATTCACTAGAAACTCCAAATACAAAATACTATACTGCTACTTTTGATTTGTGTTATTTTTCAAATTTGGTGGTTATGTTTTTTTAATATGCATAATAAAATTATTTATTTTATATTTTCAAAGATATATTGTTTGTGTAGATTGAAAATAGTAGAAACAATTTGTTTTTATGTGAATTAATAAGAAAATTACTCACATTTACATTTCATATTATTATATATTTTTATGTAGCCCGGTGTATTGTCAAGAGTATTCGGTCATACGTATTTCAGCATCAGTCAGTTCTCCATACAAATAATTATTTAATAAATATAAGTTTTTTAAAATTGGTTACAGAAGAAAAATTTTCTTTAATAATTTTTTCATGTTTTTATGGAATATTATAGCACATATTTAATTTAGTGCTATAAAATCTGAGCCCTGCTAATGAGTTATCTTGTATTCATTTTTCAACATTTAGATAGGTTAGGTGCATTTTTTTATGAATTTTTAACACAAAATAGTTTGAACATTTTCGTCATTTTGACAAATTTCCTACTTTTATAATCATTTATAAAAATATATTGTGATATTTAAATAATGTTGTGAACTTTTTGTATACAGGACTGTTATTGAGGATATTGAGCAGCAATAGATTGTCAGGCAGTAGCTGGCAAAACCAAGAGAGTTTACAGAGTTGCAGTAGTAAATTACAACAAACACAATTTGGTAGTGTCCGAATTGCCGATCAGGTATTATGGAAAAAACCATAACAATCGTTGATACAATAGTTTAAAATATTTTATAATTTTAATTTAGCAGGAGGGCGGCAGTGATAGACCAAACGTGCGCACAGTCTTCCCACCACAAACGCCACTGCCTAATGATTCTGCATCATCGAATTTATCAAACATCACATATTATACAGAACTGTTATCAACTAACGACAATTTTGGCAATCAAGATGGAAAACAGGAAGATACATTGATGCACAGTGATAGTGACAGTAGTAATGAATAGGTTACAGGTTACGGCGGTGGTCGTACAATGGTGACTAATCACAGTGCGTCTGATGTCGCCTGGGGGTCTGACAGCAAGTTTGAGCACTCTTAACCTGAACAGAGTATAGTACATCTAGTTTATTGTTTGTTGTCGAACCAGTGGTGAGACAATAAGCAACTATAAACAGTGAAGCGCCTAACAGTAGGACTTCTTCAGTTAATTATGATTATGAAACATATAGAGTGTAGACGGACACGCGACCATCATGACTAGTATTTTATTGATAATGTTATTTTTATTTAAAATACAAATACAATGTTATATAACAAAAAAAAAGTCATTTCAAAATATTAAAGTGAAGTTTATTTAAGAAATGTGATTAAGATGTATAATAAGTATAATATAACATTATTACAAACTACCAAATATCATTATTTGTTTACAACTTTTAAACTAGGTTGCTTAAAAAATATTTATAAATTTGCTTTATGTTGAATAATGTTTTCGCATAGTGCAAAAAACTGAAAAATGTGCATTTTCTAATTATTTTTATTTTATTAAAATTGAATTCCAAATATTAATTATTGATTCCGGTACCATAAACTTATAAAATACAAAATGTAAAATATTTTGGAATCTATATAACTGAACGGCAATAGTTAAGATTTGAATTGTAAAAATATAATTTTTTCTTTTACTTACTACAGTAGATAAAAAAAAAAGAAAGTTATCATATTATAAAATGAATTACCAAGACATGGAAATAGATGTTAGTATGTAAAAATCTAATTATACACTTTGGCGACTTACACATATTCAGATATAAATGCACATATTTCAAAAATATTAACTTAAAAATTTAGGTTATGACAAATTAAAAATAATTAATTACTAACAAATAAATTTAATATTTTTTTTTTTCACTACTACGATTTTAGTACTTGATAATATAACTGTACACTAATGTAATTTAATTTTACTTAATAAAACTATGGATTAAGCCAAGAATATTACAACTATGACAAAGATGCATGCATATTTTATGCCTCTGAACTTGTCTTAATAAATAATAGAATGAACATGTATGCAACCTTCATAGTTCATGAATACTAATTAATCAAATACTAATAAATATTTACTTAAATATCAAGGATGTTAGAATTATGATAGATACTAATAAATATATTTTGTTTTCGAATTTAATTTTATCTTTTAACATTATTGATTAAGATGAGAATATTACAACTATGACAAAGATGCATGCATATTTTATGCCTCTGAACTTGTCTTAATAAATAATAGAATGAACTTGTGTTTATAAATAATGTTATAAACATATGGGCTTCATGAATACTAATGAATTCATTTAATACTAATAAATATATTTAATTTTGGATTTTAATTTTTTTATTACTATATATTATTTAATTATAGTATTTTACTACTATACCCAAATAGCTAAACTTCACAGATAGGAAATAATAAACAAAAATTAAGGACTACTATACGTCATAATATATCATTTTTCATATATTTTGACAAATTTGAGTTTTAATACTTTTACTACTGTACGGAAACATATTCTAATGTTACCTCCTACAATTATTAATTAAGCTAAAATAATTGAAACTATGACAATGTTTCAGACATATTTATATGACCTTGACCTTGTTTTAAAAATAATCCGAGTATTAGGTCATCATCATCATGAAATAATTATTAGTATTAAATATTTAATTTACAAATGTTATGAGCTTTTTCCTGTTCAGGCACAGCTGTATCTTCTTCAGCGGCTTTTTTATAGCAGGCTTAGGTTTTTTTTTCGATTTGACTTCTTTTAGGTACAGTCTTATCTTCCTAAGAGTTTGCAGTTTCTTCTCCTTCGCCTGCATTTTCAGCTCCTTCTTCTTGTTCAACATTTTCAGATCCTTCAGTGGGGACATTGTCATTCAACATAATTTCTGTGTCGACAATGCCTTTGTTGTTCTCCTGTTGATTTTCGTCTATGTAAATAAGAAACTCCGCTTGCTGATTATTTTCTTGAGTCTTGGATGGTTCCGGTTTCATAACTTTGGTTGTAACCCGAGAAGAATCTACAGTTTTTCTTTCCTAAAAATAAAATAAAATAATTAGGACATGAAGAATAGTTAAAATATTTAATTTTGCATTTACTCCATTTGGAGTTTATGAAGTTGGCTGATAATGGTCTTTCTGAATGTGATCAAGGCAATAGGCAACTATTAAAGGATTTAGAACATACTTGACATCTATAATGTCGTTTGTTCTGTTGCGGTATCCAAATTAAAAAAAATATTTAATGTAATTAAATTTATATAAATTAAGTGATCAAATAAAAATTGTGTCTCATATTATTAACTGCATTTATAATAATAGTAAATGAGTTACATAAAATTAATATTGAAAGAAATTCTTTTACAATATTAAAAGGATGTCAATGCATTTTTTTTCTCCTTCGCCCACAAGCAAAATAGCAAATTTTATGTTTGCAACAATGATCATTATCATACTAATTTCTAAAATTAGAGTGAAATTACCACATAAAAATTTGAATGTAAGATTATTATTTAGGGGACCTCTTAGGCTTTTTATTATATTTTAATTTTAAAGCAAGTTATGAATATTTTAAGTTGTACAATTTACAATTTTAAAATACCGAAAGCTCGTTTTAAAATTAAAATATAATAAAAAGCCTATGAGATGGTCTAAATATTAATCCTACCTTAAAATATTATAAGAGGTTATTTTGCTCTAATTTTAGAAATTAATATGATTATGATCATTATTATGAACATACAATTTGTTATATTGCGGGTGGGCAGGGAGAAAAAACTATATGCTGGCATTCTCTTAAAAGTCAATAAATAAAAACATTAGTAGTATAGTATATATTTTTAAATTATGATCTCAGGGAAGAAAATAGGATATTTATAATTAAAATGTGTCTTTGTAACACAGTAACATGGTTCAATGATGCAAAATACAATTTAGTGTAGTTAACAGCATTCACATATATTATAATTGAAAATTGTTAAGTGAAAAAGAAGTAATGAAAGTGTTGACTAAATTAAATTATGTACTGAAAAAATATTAACTGGTCTTATACTAAATGAATATACTAATAGATCATATTTTTTCTTATTCTTACCGGAGTTAATGCTTTAGCCGCTTGATTAAGAATAGGTATTTCAGGCTCCTTTTTGTTCATATGTTTGAGCACGTGGAATCTAAAACTAAAGTATTAATAATAACTTTAAAATAATATTGAATAATGTACATACCGAACATGACCAAGCTCTTTCGATTGGAATGATCAAAAGCTGCACTTGTATATTTTAATTTTGTTGGCGCTTTCTTGTTGTGTTGGTGGTTGTTGTTGTTGTGGCTGATGATGTGAATTTAAAAATTTTAATGGAGTTTGGACGGGAGTAACTACGACAGCAGTAGTTACAGTAGGGAACAGCAGTTGTTCCTCTGCCTTTAATTATTCCTTGTCATTCTAAGGAAAAGTACAAAGTAATATTTTTAAATAACTACCTAATATTATGTAGCTTGTTTCTAATTAGGTTATATTCCTACCCCCTAAGCTTTAACAGGCCGAGCAGGGTTTTAACAATAAGTAATTCATTTTCCATATGGTCCATATGATTCAATGCTGAAGTACAATTCATGCATATGTAATCCTGAGGGGTCACAATAACCTCATATGCATCGCCCAAAAGCTCACTAATTTTGTCCTGGAATGATACATTAGAATGTAGTGTAAAACTTGAACACACCTGTGTACGTTCACCGTGCAATATTGCTCCACAAAGAAAACAGTCATCCATTGTATCTAGAAAAAAAATAATGTCATTTTCTAAGTTACAAATGATAATTAACTTAACAATAGTTAATAGAATATTAGGAATATTAGGTATTAGAATTATAATATACATTAACCATTTTGATTTATAATACTATAATAGTTATTTACCGTCAATGTAATACTATCAAAATCAATCATCATAGTAAAGTACAAACTAAAATTATAGCTTAGCAAAAATCAATTAGATACCTACTTTAGTATAAAAAAGGTTGAGTTACAAATAGAAAATCGTAATCTAAATATGATCAAAATATTAACCCAAGATAGCATCCACTAAAAATATTCACATGAATACACAAACACAGTTTGTCTGACTGTCTATTGAACCGTACGGTTCACCAGTGTCAAACAATAATCTCACCAGTCACCACTTTCAATGATAAGTTAAAAAATAACTTATAATTGAGATGTAATAAAATTAAATAGTTTATAAATGTCACAGTTAGCTTAACAGTCTTTTAAACTGCATTTTAATGGGAATTCACTTTGAGCATTTCTAATACAGACCTCTGATCCTATACAGTTAAGAGTTGAATCCAATTCTAGTTTATTACTTATATAGAAGATACTAATATCATGGTTAAAAATTTTGAATTTGTGAAACTTATTAGGATGTCGTACTCGCATGTGTTGTGTCCGTTTTACACAACTACTTGCTTTGTTGGCTACTAACTTCGTTCACTATTTTCAAAAGTGTGCTATTAGTTTTGATATTTGAGTGAAGAGACTATCAAATGTTTAGTTGGGAACATTATCTGTATTAGATCACTCTCTATGGTATTTTACGATATTTTAATTTTTAAGCAGATTTTACCCTGAAATTTGTTGTCTCCATCTCACAAGTGCTGAACATAGCAAATTATACACTCAGCAGAATACGTTTAAAAATTAGAGTGAATATAATTCGCCTACTATAAAATTTAAAGGTAATATTATTATTACCTAGGCAATCTCATTGGCTTTTTATTATATTTTAATTTTAAAGCGAGATATGAGTTATTTAAGATGCACAAACGATTTACAGTTTTAAAATACTCATAACTTGCTTTAAAATTAAAATATAATAAAAAGTCCTTATGTATGTAGGATGAAGGCAACATATTATGCGGGTATGATGTCCTCTTAATCAAATAAAATTCTAAAAGCCCAGTGTTTTAGACCAGGAAGAGTGCATTGTAGGGTAAAAATTTAATAGTGATGAATTATTGACAATTGTTAGAACATGCCTTAGAACTTTGAGAAATTCCAGTTAAAATTTAGATGGAAACAAATAACTAGGTACTTAAATCTACTACTAATTCAAACATTTATAGCAAAAATAAGTTTGATACTATTTAAAAATACAATTTAATTTATATTATCATTTCTTATTAATAGAGCACAAATTTGTGGTACAGGAAAGTATCACAATATGTTTTAAATGCCTAGGTGTACTATGTAAATCGTGAAAATATGAAGAAAAAAAGTACACAATTACCTACCTACATAGCTTATTTTATAAGTATTAATTTATGTAATTTATGTAATATTAACACGTGAGGAGGGAAGTAATCAAGTGATGAAACACTTCAGAAGAATAAAATTGGTCTATTAAATCAATTAGTTTAGTAGGTCACCGATTTTGGTGTCTCCTTGGTGAGTTGTTAGAAAAGTATGCGATGATAGCTGGTAGGCTAAAAGGTAAGAGAATGGTGTGGGATTCTGGAGTGTAACATATTATAATTGATTATGGTTAGTTGGTTCAATGATTCTATTTTTAAGGCTTTGTGTACATTAATAAAATTGATGATGTACGAGGGGATTCGAGGCTAAAATAAGTTATAAATATAAAATGTATAACAACATTTAGGGGGCTAGGATATTTGAAAATAAAATTCAAATTCAATTAGGTAGGTATTTGAATTATTTTGAATTTTGATTTCAAAAGTTTTAAACGAGGTCTTAAATAGGTAATTGATAGTTAGTAATTTAATTATTAGCCGCTATACCACAAGTAGAACGTATATTATGCCAAGGGTCGGCACCCCTAGGCCCGCATGTGGACCTCATTATAAATAATATGGCCTGGAAACTACGGATTAAAACATTATTTAAATATAGATATCTTGATAAATTAATTAACCCAATAAACTCTACATATTATGAATTATTTAAATAATTTTAAACCATTATCAACATAACATAATAACTAACCAGTTATAGGTATTTTATAATTATTAATGTTGATAAAAATATGGGTAGTTCAATATAATTTATAACTACATAAATACCTAAGATAGTTTATCAACCTTTTAGGTTGAAGTGAACCATTACGTCAACAAATACATACAAATAATGTAATTATTTTGTTGGATTTTATCATTGATAAAAGTAAATAATATGTACCTACAGTTATTAATTTTAATACAAACATTTAATTTAAAATTATAAGACATTTATCAAATTACTATAATATGTTAGCTTTTAACGAAGGTAGGAATAATTTTTAATTTTACATGAAAAAAAAGTAATTAATTTTTAACTTAATTAAGTTAGGTACTTTTATATTCTATTTAACTTTTAGAGGTGAAAAGAAAAATAAACGTAACTTTTAACTTAAAACTTGTAAAATAGTTAACTTGCCCAGCCTTTGATATTATACATTTATCTATAGAATATTAAACATAGGTACATAATTATATTATTAAAAACTAAGTATGAACTTGTATTACCATTTACCTATTTTAATATTATACTATAAAACATAGTACCTAATATAGGAAATCCAAAACAAACATAAATTTGTTTCGGTAATAGGTAAATGTGCATTTTTATCTAATATTAAAAAAATTGTATTTTTACTTGAGTATAGAATATGTTGAATGTATAAACGTTGTCCTACATATTTTATTGATTGTATATTTTTTGGGTTATTTCCACCGTTGTACATTAATTGGGTACCTAGGTAATTTGTATGAGTAGTGTCGTAGTGACGAGTTATTACAAAATACATTGTACCCAGTTTCAACACAAGCTACTAGACCATGAATCACAACTATTTATAATTGATCGATTTATTTTATTCAGCCCGCCTGTATAATTTAATTTTAGTTCATATCCACAGTCGCTTGAATCCTAAATAATAAACAGCGCCGAGGGAAGTTTTCGATTTGTCCGAGAGAGCGAGGAGAGCCTAACCTAACCATACTTACTTGTACGAATTACTTTCCCGTCAGTCTCAAGTCCGATGATGTTCCAAGTATTGGCAGTGAGTGGACACTGGCCCGTAGCATGTGCACCAATTAATTAACTGGGTATTCCGTTTGGTAGTGGTCGGACGCAGTCGTCGGTCGTGTTTACGACGAGTCTGAGAAACGGATCGTCGGAAAACTACCCAGGTGTCCTGAGACCGACCGACGTGAACGACTACACGTGTGTACGTACCTACTATGCGTCGCAGATTCGAACCACGAAACGTATTGCAACACGACGAAATCACTATTACGACGTCACCGCTGCCGGACGAAAATTCACAATCAGCGCGAGACGCGAGCAGCGTAGAAAAACGTAAACGAGTATACCGCGTTGTTCGAGATTATCGAGTGAGAATCGTACGGCTCGGTAACAACAACCGCCTACCTATTACGGCAATACTACAATATATAATGTAACGACAGCGAACAGACGCGGCGCCGGTCATACGGTCACAACAATTTAGGCGGGAAACGAACAAAAAGCGACAACAAAACAACGCGCTCCGACGCAAGACGGTGACCAGTGGGGCCAACCCTCACCGTATAATTTTCTCGCAAAAGTCGTGACGTTCATGGCAAAACGGGTAGGTAAGCATTGCCGGCAACGGTGCAAGACGGTTAGCGCGTATACCGCGTTGTTCGAGATTATCGAGTAAGAATCGTACGGCTCGGTAACAACCACCGCCTACCTATTACGGCAATACTACAATATAATATAATATTACAACAGCGAACAGACGCGGCGCCGGTCATACGGTCACAACAATTTAGGCGGGAAACGAACAAAAAGCGACAACAAAACAACGCGCTCCGACGCAAGCGGTGACCAGTGGGGCCAACCCTCACCGTATAATTTTCTCGCAAAAGTCGTGACGTTCATGGCAAAACGGGTAGGTAAGCATTGCCGGCAACGGTGCAAGACGGTTAGCGCCTCCCACCCGCCCCGGCCGTAGTCGTAGGTGGCATAATTTCATTGGCCGTTGAATTACCGGTACGACGCGATATTACGGCGTCGAACCGGTGCCGCCGATAGACGGGGTGAGTGGAGTGGTCGGCGAACGCGGTGCGCGTCACCGAGTCGGCGTCTCTTACCAGCCGTTTGGTAGTCTGTAGTCGCGTAGTTTGGCGTCTAGGTACCGAAATCGTCTCCTCGTATTATTCGGTTTGAAACTCAGAAGCTTGACGTTGAATTCGGAATTATCGCGAGTGGCAGTTAATACAACGGTTCAATACAAGAGTTCGGTGTTATCGTCGCTAGTCCGTTCGCGCAGACGGTTTAAGTTTTGTTGAAACCGCCATCGATCCATCGTCGCCTAATCATCGTTCGTTTTCAACGAATCTACCAAACGACAGACACTACTATCAACAGGTATCGCGTTTGACCGATGAGCGAGTTGGCCGGACGGATTGAAAGAAAATAGAATACAGTTGTGGATGTACGGCTGGTTAATTGTAATTCTCTACACTGATATAGGCGTCCACGACGATTTGTAAGTTTTCAAATGTGTTTGATTGTTAAAATCTGATAGTCGTATAGTTGACTAAGACTTTACTTAATAAAAAAAACAATTGGAAATTGAATACTAATGTATACAATATATAAAAATGAATGAGTGTCTGTCTGTTTGTCCTTTAAGCGTCGATTACACTGAGCGAATTTACTCGCTAATCGCTGGCTAATTAACTCGCTGCTCTTCCGTGATTAATGTTGACGGCCGGGCTACTTTAGTCGCTAATCGCTGGTGTTTTTACACTCCAGCGAGTAAAATCGCTCAGTATAATTGGACACGTCGCTACACGCTCAACTTTGTTTGACAACGACTAGCTAGTAAATTCGCTCAGTGTAATCGACGCTTTATACATCCACACAATTTTACGCGTTTGTTATAAATTATATTATAATTTTGGAATTTTTATAAAATTGGAGATTAATGCGGCATGTAGGAAGTCTTCTTATTTCAGATAAAAAAATAATTATCAAAATCTAACTAGGTATTCCACAAGGGCTGAAAATCATTCCCGTCATTTTTTTTTAGTATTATATCAAGATCCCAACTAAAATATAAAATTTACCAATTTTTATATTTTATTGAATTTAACCGTGCCCCTTAATACTTTTTTTTTCAATCTTCTACTGATTTAAAAAGATTCCATACTACATTTTCTGGTTTTCATAAATTGATAATAAATATAGTCATAAACCTATATAAGTAATTAGGTAAGAAATTATGTTCTAAGTGTCTTTTAAAAAATGAAATAAAAGGTATCTGGTCGAACACATTTTCGATCAAAAAATATGGTATTGAAAATGCAAATGATCGAAATATGTTATGGTCGAAAAATATATAAAGGTACTGTGTTAATTATTTAAAAAAAAAAAAAACATAAATTATAATATAAAATTAACTGAAGTATGTATATACGTAAAAATTTAAGTAATGGATAGGTATAGATAATACTAGTATAAATAATAATATAGTAAGTAGGTAATTAAAATTCTAAATTTTGAGCTATTCCTCTTAAATATTCTAATAAATCATAACCTGGATCAGCTAAGAGTCTTTGTTGCACTTCTTTTAAGCGTATATTGTGGGATTGTACTGCAATAACATATATCATCGATAACCCAATATTTTGAATATTTCTATAAATACTCTGGCATAAATGGAAAAAACATGTTGAATGGGTTGCTTGGAGAAAATTTTCAGTTAAAGAATTTATGGCCACTTTTTCAAAGTCTGTTATAATTTCCAAGTCATTAGTTTGTGTAATATTAATTTTTTTTTTGATGCAAAATTAATTTAATAAACAATATACTTGAGTATATAGCTCTTTACTTTTACCATTCATCAGAGCAAATACCAAAGGTACGAACAATTTGTCGGTTCAGCGCCTTGTTCAGTATTTAATTGATCCGTTAATAACATACATTTGTTCAAAAATTTGGGGGCAAGGCTTGAATGTTCTATTTGCTAACCAGCAGATAGATTCGCTTAAATATTTACAGTTATCATTCGTCGTACACAATAGCAAATTTTTATATTTTATCTACATACTGGCTAAGTACATTTGTAAAAATATTAGATAAAGTAATCGATAAGCTAATCGTTATCATTACTTCGACCAAAAAACCCATTCAACCACAAAATATTTTGACTATATTAATAAAATATTCGACCATATGTTTCTCGATCACATGAAATTTCGTTCGCTTTTTTTCGATAACTAAACCTTCGACCAAATGACTCTCACCGAATATATTCATTGCAATCATTAAAACATTTTGGATTAAAAATATGGTTATTGTAATATGATTTATAAATTCAAATTTAATTGTAATTAAAATATTGATATTAATAATTATTTATTTATAATTTTAGATAAGATGTGGGATGATTCATTTAAAATCATGGTTTTTAGACCAACTTTGGCAGAATTTGAAAATTTTAGTAGCTATATCGAGCTGATGGAGAAGAAAGGTGCTCACAGGGCTGGATTGGCGAAAGTATTATATTATACAATTTTAATATTGATTTCAGATTTTATTGTTACAATTCTACATTATTTTTCTTCTAAATATGTAATATTAATCTTGTAGGTTATCCCACCACCTGAATGGATAGCAAGAAAACAGAGTTATGATGAAGATGATATTATGAATTTGAAAATTCCAGCTCCAATCAGTCAAGTACCTACTACGTTCAAGTACTCAGTTTTTAATAAGTCCATAAATTATTATTTTGATTTAGGTAGCACAAGGTAATCAAGGACTTTTTCAAATATTTCATGGAAAAAAGAAACCTATGACAGTATCCAATTATAAAAAAATAGCAAAATCTGATAAATTTAAGACACCTGACCACTTTGATTTTAAAGATCTTGAAAGAAAATTTTGGAAAAATATTATCTACAATCCCCCATTGTATGGTGCAGATGTACCTGGATCTATTATAGATAAAGATGTTGGTGTAAGTATTACATTTATACATTTATAAATTATAATTTATTTGATTTCAAATGTATATGTAAATGAAATAAATACTGTTTTAAATTAAATTAAGGTTTGGAATATTAACAAATTGGGTACAATATTAGATTATGTAAATGTTAAAATCGAAGGTGTCAATACAGCTTATTTATATTTTGGTATGTGGAAATCCTTGTTTGCTTGGCACACTGAAGATATGGACTTGTATAGTATTAACTATATACATGAAGGATATCCAAAGACATGGTAAGATTATTCTTACATTTTATTATTATACTTTGTAATTATATATTATATGTTTGATTTTACTCAAGGTATTCAATACCTCCACAAAATGGTCACCAGTTTGAAAGATTGGCTAAAAGCTTTTTTTCAGCTGAAGCTTCAAACTGCCCTGCTTTTCTCAGACATAAAGCCACTATTATATCTCCTAGTATTTTGAAACGAAATCGTATACAATTTGATAAAGTAAAGAATTAATAATTAATAATTTTAAACTTGGTTATCGGTAGGTAATTATGATTTTTTTATGATCAATATTATTGTTTGTTATAGATCACTCAAGAGAAAGGTGAATTCATAATAACATTCCCCTTCGGATATCACATGGGATTTAACCATGGCTACAATATTGCGGAAGCTGCAAATTTCGCATCTCCACGTTGGGTGGAGTACGGGAAAACAGCTTCACTGTGTCATTGCAGTAAATATAATGTGAATATTTGTATGGATACATTTATTAAACGTATACAACCCGATATGTATGTGGGATTGCAGCACTAGATGTCGCCCTGGTGCGTAGAGTGTGTGTGTGTGTGTGTGTGTGTGTGGTACGAGCAGTAAGACTGTAAGAGTAGAGTACTAGAGTCTATTACTACGTTTATATGATGGTGTTTTTTAAACCGTTTTGAAAGTCAAAACGCTCGCGCTATGTAGTTTAACAACTTAAAACCGTTTTATTTGCATAAACCGGTTTACCAAATGTACATATACAAGTTTAAGCAAATAAAACGGTTTTAAGTTCTTAAACTACATAGCACGAGCGTTTTAACTTTCAAAACGTTTTAGTTTTAAACCGTAATTG
>WHPZ01580019.1:0-10785 GCA_016617965.1 Macrosiphum rosae | reverse complement strand
AGGTACTAAAATATATTTATTATGCAGATTGTGGGTACAATATTATGACGGCAAGATAAATCCTTCAAGGCTTCAAAATCTAAGTCAATATTTTGAAGCCATATAACATCGCGATATAATATTATAATAATTATACGTTATTTATGTTTCTAGGTTTCTATCGGCTGCTTATATACTGCCAAACACAAACTTATATCGATCTATCATCTAGTCCGGCACGAGCTGAGAATAAATAAATGACGCATCTCGAAGTGTCTGTGCGAGTGTGTTGGTTTGAATTTGTTGGTCTACGAATTACAATTTTCAGATCAGGATGTGCGATTAATATTTTTTTGATAATATCTACTCGAAGGTATAAGCCAGAAATAAGTAGGTATAGTTAAAAAAAAGGTTACGCTGACAAGTTACAAGTGCAGCTGTATTTAGTGATGGGCAAATACCCGGCAAATTGGGTAAATTAATTTTTTATGCTAAAACCAATTCATGGATATCACAATACTTTTTTTTTAACTATAATCACTAGCCCACTAGACTTTTAATTTAAAAAAAAATCATATAAATATGAAATTCAGCAAATTGCAATAAAGTAAACGATTTAAAGTTTCATTATAATTTAACTACAAATGATCAAATACAAATATTATTCTAATGAAGCATAATTATTACAATCAGATATTTTTTTTTTTTTTTATATTAAGGGGATTCCATATCGACCGTTTTTAAGGAGTCGAGTATAGGCAATCTGTATGGTAAGTGCGTGCATTAGTGTGAATGACTGACGGCGAGCTAGATAAGTGTTGCGCACTCCCATGCACATGTAGGTACATGCCTAACAACAAATTTATTTCATGACGAAATGTTGTAAATCATAGACCTAAACGAATTCCAACATTCCCACCTGAGTTTTACATTGATAATAATTTTGAAAACAAATTTTGTTTTGTCGTTCTATCAACTTTGAATCCTTCGAGCCACAATTTTAATTTATTATTCTTAAAAAGAAAAACCTCACTTGAAATTCAGAAAAAGAAAACTTGTATTCTTAAAAAAAATTAATGGACAATAATAGTTTTAAAATTTTTTTTTTATTATTCTGATTCGAAGGATTCAAAATAGACCTCATAATAAATTCAAATATGTTTTCAAAATTATTATTGGAGTCTATTTTACTCTAAAAAGCGGTATAGCGTGGAATCCCTTTGAAATAAAAAAAATATTTACCCAAATTTTTGGTAGGTAAATATTATAGCGGGTAAATACCCAAAATATTTACCTACCCGTAGGGTATTTACCCACGGCACATCACTAACTGTATGTATACTGCAGCGAAAGCTAATACCAGTAATACCTATTATATTATTCCGCTTGGGTCGGACGAAATCAGCAACGGCACGAGTATAATATTATTATGCTTTCCTTGGATTTATGCATAGGTACCACCGAATACGCGCGTATAAGTAAGTATAGTAAGTATAAATTTCATCTTAGGTAGGTACAAATATTCATGTTAAAATAATGCCATTTGATTTTAAGTGTGAGTCTACCCCCCCCCCCCAGCNAATAGTAGTGTAATTTATTTATATATATAGATTATTACCCCTCCCCCCCCCACGAATTTTTTTTTGTGTATGTGCCTAGTGTGGGTGCTCAATTTTTTGCCGTTATTTGCCTTTACTCTTTGCATTTACATGAAAACGTTTATGTTTAAATTTTTGTTTCAGAAGTAATCCTAGACTTCCATAAATAGGTACCTAAGCTGAAATAAAGATTATTAAATCATTCATATTAATTACAATAATAAGTTAATAAATATGCCATTACCATGTCCCTTTGTCCAGAGTATTAAACCGAATTCAGGACAGTGGCATTCTCATGAATTTTCAATGGCGGGGGGGGGATATGGTTATGGATAATTTCTAGGAACATATAATTATGTTGGCAATAGATGCACAAAAAAAACGGCCAAGGGGGGTAAACCTCGTGAACCTCTACCTGTGAGTACGCCAGCATAATTAGCTAAACTGCTATAGGTGATAAGTTTTGGAAGGGTGTCTGCCAATCATTATGGCATTGATTGTCTTAAAATCAATAAGACCTGGATATTTTTTTTATGACACCTCCTTATGTCCACTTACGAATAAAAAATTTCTTTTATAGCTGATTCGGCAATTTCCAAACAATCATTTATGCGCAAATATTTTTTGTTACTAATGTTGTGATTGTATAATATGCTAAACAACTAAATTTCACGGAGATTAAAATTAAATCATTTTTTAATGCTTCATTTAGCATAATATTTTGAGCTTTCCCAATAGTCATACAAGTTAAAAATATACTGATAGATGGGTGTTTTTGTCACTGCACCATGGTTTAAAAACGTAGGTATTTATGTATGGATGATAGAATGAATGAATAAGTTTAAAAATATTTATAAATTACCGAAACGTGTAAAAGTATTTAAAATAAAATTGGGGTAATTTTAATAAGAATGCAGGGCTACAATTCAAAAAATTAAATAAAAAAGTGACCAATTTTTTTTTTTAGGTGATCAAAACTTAAAAGTAACTATTTAAATTAGCATAAACAATGAAAAAAACCTGTGCTTTTGAATGCTTTTTAGTAAGTGTTTGTGATTATTAACATTATATTAAAAAAATTATTAATTATTAAATTATTATTTTCTTTTGTATATTTAAATTAATGTTTTTGAATTAAGACAATATTAATTTATACAATATGCATTTGTGTTCTTATGTTTTAATAATAATGAGTTTAATGTTTAAATGTTTTCAAAAACTGACTAAAAGATATTTTCATTTATTTTACTGTAATATTACTATAAATCAAAGAAAAAAAATCTTAAATGCACAATATTTCACATTACTATATTAACCAGCATCCATCGGTTATATTTCTGCTCTGAGGTCTTCTGTAGATTAGACACTAACTGTAGTAGTGTTGGTAGATTGTTTAAGAAAGCATATTTTAATTTTTTAAGTTTCCAAAACCTTGAGAGATAAAAATGTAGATATTGTAGACAAGGAAAAGTGGATTTATCCAACAGTGTAAGTGTTTGTGAATATTAACTTATGTTAATAATATTTAATAATTATACAAATTATAATTTACTTTTATATCTTTTTTGTATATTTGTATAATTTTTTTTGAAATAAGACAATTAATAATTAATGTATATAATATTATGCATTGTTCTTATGTTTTAATAACAATGATTAATGAATTTAATGTTTGGATGTTTTAAACCAAGTCTAAAAGATATTTTTAATTTACTTTTCTGTAATTAGTATAAATCAAAAAAATAAATACAATTAAAAAAAAAAAAAATGGTATCATCAATGTGTAAATTAAACATTTATAATTGTTTATCGAATATTGGGTGCTAGTTCGGTAGGCGATATTGCTGGCGACTTTACCGTCAAGATAGGCCGGACTTTTTTCTCGCCATGCTAGAAGACATAAAGAACGTGAATGAAAGCCAATAATAAAATAAAAACAACGTAGGTATGTAGAGGCGTAGGGCGCATACCGAAACAGAAACTTGTTTGTAGAGCGCATACCGAACTAGTACCGAATATTGTTCTGACAAACTTATAACAATAATTATATTAAAAAAAAAATTAAATATACAATATCTCATGTTACTATATAAAACAGCACACTTTGATGTTTGATTATATTTCTACTCTGAGATCTTCTGTAAATTAGACACTCTCTGTAGTGCTTTTGGCAGACTGCTTGCTTTAGAAAACTATTTTAATTGTCTAAGTCTACAGAACCTTGAGTGATTGAAATGTCACCATTTATGTTTTTTAAATATAAACTGTGCTCGTTGCATAAGTGCAACAAAGCAACATATATGACGGGTACATTTATATTTTTTTTTATATTTTCTGGCAAAAATTTTGGCAATTCTTCTAGTACATATGAAAATAAAACACTTGTTTTCTCACCATCTGGTTTGATAACATCCATAATATATTTTTTAAGTTCTTGCATATCTATGTATCCAGAATTACAAGTGGGGTTGTACTCCTTAAAAGTAAAAACATTTAAATATAATGGCTTTTGTTCAGTAAAATATGTTTTTAAATAGTTTACTTCATAATCATCATCTGGTGTATTTTGTTGGTTCAAAGCTATGGCTAAATTGTTGTCATTATTTATTTCGGACATAATTTCATCACCCTCATTTCCACGCTCAGAATAATGATCAGTGTCCATGACATTTTTGTCAATATAGTCTGTATTCTCCACTGGAGCTTCATCTAGCTAAACATAGTTGAATATTGATTAAAATGTTTTAAAATGTATATATAAATAATATTTTTTTTGCATACTAATAATCTGTCTTTTAGAATATCTTGTTCTGGAAACAAGAACAATGTGTTTGGATTTGTATTCAAATTTAATTCCTCAAATTCATGTTTATACCAGTTAGGAACCATGTTAATATACTTGCAATTTTCTAATCTTTAATGAACAAAAATATGTTAAGTTTTAGTTATTTACTATTATAATTTTCAATAAGTACTAACTGTCTGAAAGGTCTAGTATTCCGTTGGTCAGATGAAGGAATTGTGTTATTACTTTGTTCCCATTTATTATAACTACATTGGTTTTTACCAAAATTCAATTCTATATTTTTTAATGTTGTAGTCAAATCTAAATAAAAATCAACCTTAAATTTAATAGCTCTTGGATTGCTACAATTATATTCAGGAACATTAGTTTCGGAATGTGTTTGAGCTACACGTGACTTAATAAGCATTGTTTTCTCTTTTCCTAATTACAATAAACACACATAATTAAAGAGTAATGAACAATATACACTCAAAAAAAATATTACTGTCAGTTTTCATCATTTCGAACTTCTCTTTCCAATGATTGGGACATTTAAAGTTACGTATTTTTTGACGATCAAAGAATGTATAATCACTACGATTTGTTGTATCCAGCAATGATAATGTCTGAGATAAAGAATCTGTATAAAAACAATAATGTCTTAATAAACAACAACAAATGTTATTTTTTTAAATAAATATAAGAGTAATACAACCCACCTAAATTTTCCGGTTTACCAAATTGATTACTATTCTGATTAGATGGTCCTGGACTTGTATGTACTATTATTTCTGAATTTGGTTTGTTAAAATCTTCATCCATTGACTCATCAGTTTCTTCAGAATTGTTAGCACAAAATGTAGATGTTTCTTGACTAAAATGTGTTTGAATATTATCTAATTTGTTTATGTCAGTGTCATCATCACAATTCGTACTTTTATCACATTCAGCAATAAATTTATGAAATGACGGACAAATTTTTTCCGTTTTTGATTAAAACTATATTGCAAAAAAAAAAAAAAATAAACAATACAATAACTTATTAGACAAAGTAAAAATTTATTTTTAGATTTTAAGCAGAGCAATGAATGTAATGATTTTACAGTGCTGATTTTTTTTTTTGTGTGAAGCTTTTTAAAGTACTTAAAATGCATAAATATTCAACCTTGAGAATGGTATCTGGTAGAAAATAGTATTTGCTTGTGGATGGGGGAGTCAAAAGTAAAAAACTTCAAGTACTCTTAAAAATAATTGAATTCTTCACTAAATATTTATATCAGCATTTTCTTAAGCCATGCATTTAAAAATAATTTGGCTCTTTTTTATGCTATTTGAAATTTTCAACATTTTAGGTTTTTTTTCAGTTTAAGTAGGTATGATGTAATTCACTTTTATTTGTAAACAAAAAATCTTGAAAATTCAATCTAAGTAATTGTTTTTACAGTAATTAAAAATATTCTAATATTCTAAATATTCTAAGTACTTGTGAATAATCATGTGTTACTTGTGTGTTACATTTTAAAATCTTAGATTTAAAAAGTAAAAATTTTAATGAATTTCCAACTCATAATAATTTGACCTTTTTTGTGATTTTTACGCCCTTTGAAAAAATTCTAACTTAAATGCTTACAAAAAAAAATTGTGACAATGGATTTTTAATTTTTTTTCAAATTTCATTGTAACAATATATTAAGAGCCTTGTATTACATTTTAAAGCTTTTATACCCAACGAATAACATTTTATTGACATTCATCGAAAAAAAAACTAAAAACATTTAAAATTGATTATATCTGTAAACAGCTCAAAACAAGTTAAAATATTTTGAATATTTTATGATGTATAGAAAATGTGAATATAAACAACCAATGAAAATATCATGTGTATACATTGATTTGTTTTAGAGTTACACCAAAAACCAAAATCAATTTTCTTGAAAACTGATTTCGCGTAAAAATTCCCGTATTTCTTTAATATTTTATATTATGTTGTTTTTTCCAGAGCTTTAGAAAAGATTGGGAATTTTAAATGTACCAACTAGATTCACTTTCTCACCGAACAAAATACTGTAGAAGAAAATCGAAGCAGTTTTACTGCCCCAAACAGAGATAGACACAAAAAAAAAAAAATTAAAAAACACACATCATCGTAAAATCATTACATTCATTGCTCCGCTCAGAATCTAAAACACATTTAAATTAAGTAGAAATAAGATAGAGGAATTTGGGTGTCATAACATCATAAAGCAATGATAAATTATTACTAACATTTTGTTATAGTACATGCAAAAACTTATTTATACTTCATCCCTTGACCACCTCAGTAGTACCAATAATTCAAATCTTAAGTAACATTGATTGATGATGATAACTGGTTATAAATATTTATGAATGTTAATTGCTTATAATTTTATGATTTGAAACATAAATCAAGACATTGGCTTGGAGTAAATAGTATTTTTTTTACATGCATAATATAATATTAAATAATTTTAATAATAACATTAGATGGTAGTGGAGAATTGTATAAGAATAGCAATATATTATTTTAGACATTTCCAACACCAATATAATTTTTTTTTAATAACTAATTTTTGTTTTTTTATATGCAATTTAAAACTGGTATATTACCTTATATTTTCCAATCGAGCATTCAAGCTCATGGTTAAGAAGGCAATACCTTTAACAAAAGTAAAATTTGTCTCTCTACCTCAAATATTAAATTTTTATACATCACAGTGACTGCACCTTTTAAAACTAAGTCTACTTTTCTGATATTTTTGACTGTTTATGACTGTATGCCATCCATCCCCACTTGACTTTGAATAGAATAATGTTTTTAAATATGTTACCATATCAATGTAATGTATGAGTAATATATTATTATACTTACGACTTAAATTTTCCATTTCATAATATGTTTCTTGTTGATTTTCATTCACTTTTGGAACATTTTTGGAAACATTGTATTCTGGCCAATAAGTGTCATTAGAATATCTATTCATCAATATTCTTGAAGGTTTTGCATAGTCAATCACATCATTGTTAAAATTAACATTGAAAAAATGTTTTCTAGGTAGCATTTCTTTGTCTTTAGAGCGTAACTTTTCTGCTGTTGTTAACATTAGTTTTTTCTAAAATTAAAAATAAATCATATTAATAAGCTACCAGTTATTTGAATGATAAATATTTAAAACATACTCTAGAATTTTGTTTTGTTTTTGTCTCATTCTCTTTCTCTTTAACAAGCTTTTTGTTTTTGGTTTCTGCCACAAATTCTTTAATTAATTTATTACCAGTCTTTAAAACATAATCAACTCTACATGAGTACACCTTACTAATGGCATCTAATGTATTACTAATTACCTTTAATTATAACAAAAAAAAAATCATATTATATAATTAAACAAATACTACAATAATTATGTTTATTAAGTATCAAATTTACCAAAATATCCGTTTTTTTAAATCTTTTTACTATTTGTTGTACACAACTGATTAAATCTATATCAAATGCATTATCTACATTGATTTTCTAAACAAAAATGTCAATTGTCAATTTGTATTGCAAAATATTAAGTAAAATAAAATCTTACATTTTCCAAATACAATGAATTATACTGATTAACTTTAGTATTCAAGTCCTCAATGGATAAATTATTAAGGTTTCGTTCTTTATTGTCATCCTCAAAACAAACTTCTTGGTTTAATATAGCTTTAAATGAAGTTATACCATGATTTATATCTCCTCGAAAACTCTTTTCTTGTTTGGATGATTTTTTTTTTGATGCATTGTTCATCTAAAAATGATCCATAAAAATATTTGTCTATTGTATACAATTTACACATATGCATAGGAAGCATTTTTTTTTTTTTGCACAATATACATAAAATAACATGTTTGCTTAAGCTTCATTTTTTCTAATTTAAATTATTGATATTTTTTAATTAACTTAATAATTATCATCTAAAATAATATAACTATTTTTGAATGCTTAATTATTTTTTAGATAACATATAATAGGTAATATTATATAACTTAGTTTACCTATAGGTTCATCACTTCTTTTATTTAGATAGTTTTAGATCAATTTTCATATTAAGGGTCCTAGTTGAAATTTTTCAAATTTTATATTTCAGTTGTCACCTTAATTATAATACGTTTCCACTAATCTACTACCCGATACCTATTTAAGGGGGGGGGGTTGATAGGGTGTATTATAATGATCAAAACACACTTTACAGGAAAAACTCTCACACCTCGTATATTGGTCCGATTTCCGTAATTCTCTTTTTGTTAGATAGAGGAATATTTTTTACAGGGATCATTGGACTTCGATTTTTGATTACGTTGCTGCGCACTCTTATGTACTTTGTAATTTCTAAATTATTTTAATTATTAATATCTTCAAAGCAAATTGAGTAATAAATTATCCTTACATCCTAAGAACAGAAAGTTTCAAAACGAGTAACTGCAAAGATTAACTTAGCAAAAAGTAATATAAGTACCTATACCGTGTAGGATAGGTAATCATAGACAGAAAAATATCTTATGTTGACATCTTCATGAGCGATAAACAAATAAAATAAATAAAAATTATTTTACTGTAGGCAGATGTAAATCGAACTATTAACAATAATATGAATATGCGATATAATAATTATATAATTGTATTAATTTATCAAGACAACACTATTACTCACACTATTATTTTGATCTTGACAGTCCATGTTATTCAATATTACCTATATAAAAATAACAATATAAGTAATTATGTTATAATGGTAAGTATATAATATAAATTTTACTCTGGGTGTTTAGAATAAGAATGAATATGAACCACAATCACATGAGGCACTTGCAATGCAATATTGCGAAGCGCAGGCTGACGGCACAGCCGCACCGGTCACCGCAGAGTCACCGACGACACCGACTTCCGAACATTTTTCGGGCTTACAAAGTTAGAATTGTCGAGAAGGCGAGTGCCGGACACCGTCGGACTGTGGTAAAACCATAGTAATACAGAATAGGTTTACACAGGACGGACTCGCAAGGTCTCAAAAAAAAAACGTGAATAGCAGGCCAAGATAATATCACTGATAATCTGTGATCATATTATACTAAACACACAAGGCACAACTCACAACCATATTGTTCTAAAGTAAAAATTACTGGGTCATTTGAACACGATGAGCCGAGCGCGCCCAATGAGTATATGATATTATGATATTACTTAAAATACCGTAATGAACTAAAGTGTAAAAGTAAAAAGATTCGACATTTCAATGAATCAGCGATTTTGACGATTGCAATTGCCGGCGGCAGTCGGCATTTGACGCCATTTGTATCAATTATCAAACCACCGACTAAGATATGATAACTGTATAACTGATAAGAAACATTGTATAATAATCTTTGCTTGTGTAGTTGACGTGTGCTCGGTTGTGTATCAATATATAAATCAGGCGCCTAATGTAATGCATCGTAACAACAAGATAACCTACAGAAATACGGCCGCACAGCGAAATTAAATATTGTTCATATAACCTAACTAAGACTCGCCATTCTGTAGGGAAGATAAAATAAAAATATTAAGTGGGTATAGGTATCAACCACTGATGAGCTGGTGTTCACGCTACTCGTATAGGCCACATTAGGTGGGTATTTAGTATAGGTATAGGCAACGATGAGAATATCGTAATGGATAAGTTCGGTACCTACCTACTTTGGTCAACAGTATTTTACAGTATAGGCTTATAATATGTATACGAGTATTTTAACTGAGAAGTGATTCATTTTAAAACTATTTTTTTAGAAAAGTATTAACACTGGCATACATGTTGTATTTATAGTATAATACTTTTTATTATATAATAATATAATATACTAATCAGCAGCTTGTTTTGGTAGACAATTGGTTAAATTTAGTTTAATTAATATAACATAATTTGTACAACCACGTATTTTATAAGGTAAGTAGTTACTAGTTAGACTATCATACATATTTGGACCGGTAGAAAATAGAAGAGAAGATTGGGTGGTGGATTTATACTTGATATATTTACTGAGTGTTGTAGGTACTACATTTGTTTAAAACTGATATACCTAACGACGTTTAAACCACTTAACCACATCATTCTTATAATATCTTGATTAAAAACTTTAGTCATTTAAATAGCATACCTCTACATTCTATCCAATCTGCCTTTTTATTTTTATTTATAACATTTTAACCCATCAATTGTTCTTATTTTTCTTCTTTGTAACAGATTGAATAAAAAAAACATATAAATAAAAAAAAAAAATGGTGCTCTCCTGTACAGTAGGATACAAGTGGGTCAATGTATAATGGATGGTATTAAATTTGAATTCAATGATATAATATTGTATAAGAAAAACGATTCTGAGCGGAGACGGTATGTCAG
>WHPZ01580016.1:0-12576 GCA_016617965.1 Macrosiphum rosae | reverse complement strand
GAGATTTAAAATAAAATTAAACACATACCTACGTTAATATAAAAACAAATTATATTACCAAACAAAGTAACATTAGTCTAAAATGTTTAATTTTTAATATTATAAAATGTTGTTACAAATAATCCTGTGATATAAACATATAAAATATTATAATATATAATATTTATGATGGTTGTTAACAGGAAGTGAGGACGTGTATCTGTCAAAATGGTTCGCGTATAAGTATTTTGATTTCCTGATGGATAAAGATAATCCAAATGATACTCTAGACACCATGTTTAACCAAGTAAGTGCTTCATAGTTGAATTATTATATTATTATTTATATTTAATTTTTAATTAATTTTCAATAGTTCTTTCAAAATAGTTGGGTAAAATTATCTGGTTAGCTTATAGTTGATTCTAGTAATTATTTTGCCAAGTTAAAACGTCGTTCAAAACAAAATGATCAGCTAAATGTAAACGTACTGTCTTGGCATGATCAGTTATTCTACGTGGAATATTTCGCATAGATAAAAGCGATGATGTTGGTTGCTCTTGTCGCCATCTACCATTAGTTAACACTCCATCTTTTTCCGTGTCTAAACTGCCTGGGGAGGGGGGGGGTGTAAATTAGGCATGAAGGACGTTTTCTCAGAAAGTTATGCAAGTATATAGTTATTAAGACAATTATCGATGCTATCTCGTGTTGCAACGCCATACTTTTTCTTAAAACACGAAACACAGCACTCAGTATCCCGAACGCATTTTCTACAACTCGACGACCTCTGGAAAGTCGATAATTAAAAACACGTTCGGGTGAACCTACCTCTGGATTTCCTTCGAATGGTTTGATTGTATATTCATTCATTGCGAATGCTTTGTCAGCCAAGATCATATATGGTACTTTTAATACGTATGGAATTCGCAATGCACGTGGCTCGGGAATATTTAAATCATGTCTCTCCAATTTTTTATATAGATTAGTATTTTTAAAAACGCCATCATCTGATATACGTCCCTGAGTACCAACGTCAACATACATAAAATTGTAGTTAGCATAAACTAACGCAAAAAGTACAATACTGAAAAACTGTTTATAGTTATAGAATTCAGTCCCACTGAATGAGGGAGCTTGTTAAATGACATGCTTGCCATCCATAGCAGCTATAGCATGAGGAAAGGACCATTTACCTTCAAATTCCTTGGCTTTTTCCAACCATTCTTCTTCATTTGATGGTATCTGTAATGTAAAACATTGCTACTTTATCGGACACATTTTTTAAATTTTTTTTTAATTTTAAGTATTTTTCATGCTGATCTGAGTTATCAGTGAAAACGAAAAAAAATTAGTTAAATTTACTGTAAGATATATTTTTTTAACTATTTACGAACAATAAGA
This sequence comes from Macrosiphum rosae, assembly GCA_016617965.1. NCBI lineage: Eukaryota > Metazoa > Arthropoda > Insecta > Hemiptera > Aphididae > Macrosiphum > Macrosiphum rosae. The sequence goes on along the minus strand of WHPZ01580016.1, from coordinate 11,196 downwards.
TTAAAATGTTTTATTTTATAAATGTTGATGAACGATTGTCTGCTCAGATAAAGTTCTTGATAATGTAATAAATAATTTGAAGTTATTTTGTAGTTGAAAATGTATAAAAATGTTTCTATTCAAAGTTAAGAAATGAAAATTGATTACAAGGTTGTTCATAAGTTTTTCTTACAATAAGTATAAAAAATATCGCCATCGGTTCAATTAAAATATTTTAACGAGCGTCTGAAACTGTAATTTTTACAAAATCAAAAATTCAATTCAAATTTCTATCAATTTATCTCGTGCATCCTACCCAACTTCTGTATCAGCTCTTTTTTTTTATCGACATTTGTTATGACTTATGACATATTAAAAAATGCATAGCAACTGCCTACGCAAAGTGAATTTTAATTTTATATTAAATTAATTTAAATAATACTTTTTTATAATATTATATTGCAAACAAATTTTGGGAAGGTTTTTTAATTATTTATTTCAAACTTTTGAAATTCTACATATCTTCATAAGCAGAAATAAATGTATTTTTATTTTCTCAATGTTGAAGGAATCGTAAGAACAAGGAACAGAAGATAACCCACCAAGTCAGGATACTGAAGGTAGTAGTTTACAACAGGAAACAAGTAATCTCCTACCTCCAACCACTAGTAGTAGTCAGCAGACTGCTAAAAAGACTGGCAAAAAAAGGAAACATGAGGAGCAAGACAATGATCTACTTATGTTGAATGATACATTCCAGGTGCTACGCTCATCCAATGAAATAGCAAATGACCCTTATTATTCATATGGTCAGCATCTCTCAAATGAGCTGAGAAAATATGACTCAACGACACTCAGTTACGTAAAGCGGGCATTTGCTGATATTTTATTTGAAGCAGATCAAGGTACAATATATTATAGGTACAATAAGCCACAGATAAGTGCAGTATCCCCAATTGAGTATCAAGTATTGACTTCAACAACTCCTTCACCTGCGCAATCACCAGCGGAGACACCTCAAACGACTAGCGGTTTTTATCCTTAGTCATTTTTTAAATAAAAATAGATTTACTTTTGTTAAAATTAAATTTTTTATAACTACACCTGCTCCAGTTGCTTTGGCATATAACAGTTTTTTATTTATTTATTTTTATTTTATACCTACTTTAACTATATATTTTAATTAATACAGCATGAATATTTAATACATTTTTTATACACAGTAAAATATAATAATATGATGAAATAAATGTTCACTTGCAAGTATAGATTAGTAGAAAATATTTTATAAAGTCTACTTACCTTCACGTAATCTTGAAGTACTTCATTTATAGCGCCACACAGTTCTGGAACGATCAAAGAAATGGAACTCTTTGATACTCTGAACAGGTACTGTAAACTCGTATAGGAATCACCTGTGGCTAAAAATCTTAAGGTTATGGCAAGTCGTTCCTTGACGGTTATGGGTTCTCATGGTTCTCATATTTTTATTCGTTCTTTCAATTTTAGGACCGATAAGTGACTCAAGATATTCAAAATCATCGATTGTCATGCGCGTGAAATTCATGATGAGGTCATTAATTCGACTTGCATATCCCTCATTAGCCTGTTTCCGTATTGAAATCGCTGGCGAAATATTTATTTCATCCACCAACGGCGTTGACGTTTTTGCCAACTTGCAATTCTTTTTTTTTTTTAAATATGGGCTGCAATAAAGGCAAATGCTGCAGCCGCACGAGGTGGTACCATAGGACTCACAGTAGGAACACTTGTCATGGCTGCCTCGCGGATACTGACGGCTCACCCTTTATCTAGGTGATTCACGATTCACCATGAATCAGATTCACGATTCACCATGAATCAGATTCACGGGACTCGCTCACGGTAGTGATGTGCGAGTATGACTCACGAGTCAAACTCGCGCCGTCTAAACGCACCTTCACACAAGCACGCGCATACACAGGTCATAAAATTGAATTTTTGAATTTTTAAAATCGGTACAAAATAGCTATAATAGAAATATTTATTTAGTTACTTTCCATGACCAGATTTAAATTTTGAAAATAAGTCTGTATTCGTTAAATATTTTACTAGGTTATGTAGGAAAAATAAATGATGTTTTAAAATTGAATGTATGTGTATAAAATAAAAATACTTTCATAATTTTTTAAAAAATAAACATATTTTTTAAGCCTTATTGAATACAAAAATCAAAAATCTGTTTCCTACATAACCTAGACAATTTGATGATGAATTCATACATATTTTTAAAATAATAATCGGACATCGGAAAGTAGGTACATAAACTAATCTTCCGCTTATTGGTCTCAAACTACAAAAAATACGGTGTGCTCCAATAGCCTTAAGTACCTTAGTTGGCAATTGCAAAATGAAATAATTGAAATATTTGCTACAAGTACACAAAGATTACTCTGTAAGGAAATACAAAATGCCCAGTGTTTTTCAATTATCATGGATTCTACACAAGATATTAATACAATTGATCAAGTTAGTGTTGTGTTTAGATATGTAGTGCTTAACTATGAATTAAAATCAAGAACTACACAGTCACTTCCATTTATAAGCCCCCTGCGAAATCATTCTTTTTCCAAGGTCCTAAAAATTTTGACAACCAAAAAACAAAAATTATTGTTTGTGACTTTAATAGTCATTCAACTACATGGGGCTACAAAGAAAATAATGACGATAGTGACAAGGTGGAAACATGGGCAGAAGCTAAGGGATTAGAAGTCATTCATGACCCCAAGCTTCCATATTCTTTTAACAGTGTGAGATGGAATAAAGGATACAACCCAGACATAATTTTCGTAAGTGAAAATATAAAACAACAGACCTTCAAGCAAATTTGCAATCATATACCACGTTCACAACACCGCCCTATACTATTTGAAACTACGTCAAGAATAAGGTACAAAACGTACCCTTTCAAAGGAGATATAATTTCCAAAAAGCAAACTGGCTCAAATTCTCGGAAGAAGTAGACATCAAAGTGAAGACCTTGGCAGCAACCGTAGAAAATTACGGAAAGTTTGTAGAGATAGTCAAGCAAACGTCGAGGGAATGTATCCCTAGAGGCTGTAGAACAAGGCACATCCCAGGTCTAACCTAGGGTGACCATACGTCCTATTTAAAACGGGATTGTCCCTTTTTTGATCATTATGTCCTGTTGTAACGAGAAAATTTGAACGGACGCTTTTTATCCCGTTTTCAGAAGATTTTCCCGTTTTAATCCCGTTATTTCCATATAATTAAATTATAATTTATGAATTTTTGTAAGAGAATAAAATAAAACATATTTAAAACTTGATACAAAAGTTATAAATAACAGACTAACATTTCCGTCGTCGCTATGCCGATGCCGACGAGCAATACAAATAGTATTAAGATAAGCGTATAGCTTAGCAGTATAGCTATAGCATAATAATTGTACCATAGTACCATAGTAGTAGTAAATTAGGAATTAGGATTAGGACATTAGGTACCTAAGTATAGTATTAATACCTAGGTATAGTATTAATTCTATGAATCTATGACCGTGGCATGCGATAACGATAACCGATAGTTTCTGCGAATCACCTAGTCAAAAAGTCGAACAACAAAATACGTCGAATACTAACGTACGAACAGTAAAGCGATTGCGTTTATTATAGCCACTACGTATCATCTTTTTTCTTTACATTTTGTGAGTTGGTGCATTATTTTATTTTTTAAAAATGCCAAAGAGGATATGTGCATTCACTGTATCTTTACAGTCTGAATTTACTTTTCTAAAAAATTGTGAAGAAATTGGAAAAGTGTTTTGTACGGTGTGGAAGGCAGTATTTTCAATCGAACATTTAGGACGATCAGATATCAAACAGCATTTGGAAAAGAAAAAGCATAGGTTGGCCTTATCTAGTGCTTCGAAAAGTGACAGGGTAACTTCACATTTTATTAAACAAGGACCAGCTGGCTTAACTACTGAAGGGTTAAAAATTGCAGCAGAAGAGGGAATGTTTGTATTTCACACTATAGTACATAACCATTCTTTTAGGTCAATGGATTGTACTACTACTTTAATAAAAAAGTTTTCTTGTGCGCGTACCAAGTGTGAATCAATTATTATGAATGTATTGGCTCCTTTTGCAATGGATCAAATAATAGACGAACTAAAGGCTGTTAACTTTGCGACAATTATGATTGACACTTAAAATCATAAGAATTTAAAAATTGTCCCCATTCTTATTCGATATTTTGATCCTAAAACGGGAGTTCAAATAAAAGTGTTAGAATTCACAAATTTGAAAGGAGAAACTTCAGATATATTGTCATCTTATATTATGGACATTTTAACAAAACATAAATTATCTCACAAAATTATTGCATTTACCGGTGACAACTGTAATACCAATTTTGGAGGTGCTGCAAGGAGGGGAACAAAAAATGTTTTTATGATTTTGAACAATAATTTAAAGACTAACATTTCTGGAATTGGTTGTGCAGCTCATATTCTACACAACGCTATGCAAACTAGTACAGATATCTTACCTATTGATATCGAATGTATCGTTAATAAAATATTTCAATACTTTTATATTTGTACTGTGAGAGTGGAAGCATTAAAAGAGTTTTGTGAATTCACAAATACACAATACAAAAACGTACTTGGAAGTGTAAAGACAAGATGGCTATCCTTACAACCAGCAGTCTCCAGAATTACTGAAATGTATCCAGCTTTAAAATTGTACTTTGACACTCAGGATAAATGCCCAACCATTTTAAAATCATTTTTTAGTGACCACGTTGCAATAATATGGTTTCATTTTATACAAAGTCAATTAAAAGTTCTTTGTGACACTATAAAAAGAATAGAAGGGGACAACATATCTGCATGCGAAGTATCAGAAGAATTAGAAATACTATGTGGAAAAATAAAAAATAGAAAAACATAAAACTTTTTAACTTCCAGTGTAAATTCGATGCTTTTAGAACTAGAAACAAAAAATAAATACACAAAAAAACCATTTATGGAGCAAACTAACCAGTTTTATGACACATTTTTGCTGTACATTGAAAAGTGGGGAAATCCATTTGAAGAACTAAAAATATTTCGTTGGACTCAACTGATAAATTGTCCAACATGAAATGATATTCTAAAAAGTTTAACATTTATTTTGCAAAATAATAAACAACAAACCGGTTGGAATGTGGATGAAGATATTCTTTTTGATGAATATAATCATGTAGTTAATGTTATAAATGAAAATTTAAAAAAATGGCAGAATATCTAATTATGTTCGTGTGGAAGAACGATGGTGTGCTATCTATAAAATTTTAAATTGTAAAAGTATATCGATAAATAATTTTTTGAAGATTGTAGAATATTCTCTAGCAATGCCTGAAACAAATGCTGCAATTGAAAGAGTATTTCCTATCCCTGTTATGGACGGCCAAAAAAAAATCGCTTTCTCGTTCCTACTATCAAATCAATTATAATTATGAAAAATCATTTCAAAAAATATTCGTGTAATGATTTTTATGATTTTTTGTTAACACAACCAAAGCTATTAAACTCAATCAGTTCATCGCCAAAGTACAGTAACGGCACTGCAATAGATAATAAAGGACATGATGAGCAATCGACATCAACCCAATAAAAGTAAACAAGTGTTTTTTTTATTAAAATATCAAACAAGGTAATTAAAAAATATTTTAACCGTAACTATAAAATATAAAAAATAATTTAAAAAAATGTGTATGTTTTTTTAGAGTATTTAATTTTTTGCTTGTCCCGTTTTTTTTTTTTTTAAACTGGTCACCCTAGTCTAACCCCAGAACTTTCCGAACAATTTAAAAAATAAACAGAACTATACAATTATGATCAACGTCTTCGGATGTAAAAAATATCGAAATTATATCCTAGGACATACTACATATTTGTTAACCGACCATCAGGCCTAAACATTCCTTAAAACATGTCGGTTACTAAATGCTAGATTAATGAGATGGTCGGTACAGATACGATAATTCAACCTAAATATACAATTCATAGCTGGAAAAAACCATGTCGGGGCTGACACCTTGACGCGATACATTCAAGCAGTAGAGAATCAGATACTCACAGATAACCACCGAATATTTATTAACCAACTGATAATAGATTAATATAGCAAAGAATTTATTCAGAATCTAGTATCTACAGTAACTTTTTTTAATTAAAATTTTAAATTAAATTAATTACATTTTAATTTAAATTACAACAAGAAGACAAGAAAATACAAAGCATAATTGCCTGACTCCAAAAAGAAACACAACTACCATACAAGATACACCAGCAATTACTGTTCTACGTCGATCTAAATGGGAAAAGTCGGGTACTGATACCGGACCAACTAGCAGTACCCCTGATCAAGGAAGCGCATGAATTTTATGGACAGAGCGGTGCAAATAAAGTATATCAGTTACTTAAGTCAGACTGTCAGCTCAACCACATGTATAAAACAATTAAACGAATAACACAATCATGCGACATATGTCAAAAAAGTAAAATATTCAACCAATTGGCTAGGGGACCAATGAAAACAAATACTCCTACGAGACCACGAGAAATGGTGTCACTGGACCTTATTGGGCCGTTACCCGCAGGACAACTTGGAGCAAAATATATATTGGTTATGATGGGCATTTTCTCGAAATATGTCCAGGTGTACCCACTGAGAAAGGCAAAGGCAGAAACTATAGTGAACAAGATCGAGAAACAATACATACCCCAGTGTGGAGTGCTCCTAAAAATCTTAATAGATAGTGGGACACAGTTCCATAGCCGAACCTGGAAAACGGGTATGTCAAGACTAGGGATCAAAATCGTTAGAACCACGACCTACCACCCAGAGGGTAATCCAGTAGAAAGGGCCAATAGAGAAATCGGAAGAATATTGAGGTCGTACTGCCACCAAAAACACACTAACTGGAAAAAACCTGAAGAAAATTGAGTTCTGGATTAATAACACGACACACAACACCACGGGATACACACCTAGAGAACTGATGGGACTGCCCAAACAAACATTAACGCTGAAAAAACTAATCAATTTTCCGACGAACGGGGTGTCGAGACAAAGATCATGATCAAAGTGGCCAAGGATCGAATGAAGAAAATATCACAGCAACGAAGCAAGAACATGGACCAAGCGAAGAGATTCATAAAACATCACGTGAACCAACAGACTGTCTTCGGCCAAGGATAAAGAAATTAGGAAACTGTTCCTTTTATACCGAAGACCATACTATATCAAAGCGGTGGGAGAGAACAGCATAATAGTGGTCATGGAAGGACAGGAAATGGTGACATACAACGTCCGAAATGTCAGACCATATATAAGCAATAGTTAATGTAAAAAAAAAAAAGAAAAAAATGTATGTAAAATAGTTGTAGTAGTTGTACATGTTGGTGATGGATACCATATTAGAATTATATATATAAAAATCTTGAATAATTATAGTTAGAGTAAAAAATGGCCAAATATCGGCAAATCATCGACGAATTGTTTGGAGAAGATGGTTTTAGTGAAGACGAGAAGACCATCAAAGAACAACAGGCGTTGAAGAAGAAGCTAATGGACACATTTGGAAGTGATAGCGAGTCTGAAGAGATGATCGAGCAATGGGACGACACCAGTATTAATGGGGACGAAAACGACCACGACGCCGATATCGTTGAATTACCTTACAGTGACATTGACGAGGCACCAATTATCTTCAAAGTAGGATAAAGATCGGTATCAAACGAATCACATATGACGAAAGATCGGTACCGAACGAATCACATATGACGAAAGATAACATGCAAAAGAACTAGCGCAATTTCAAAGACAAGTGGCTGCCCGTATTAATAAGCGACAGTATGATGAAGAAATTGATCAATATGGAATGGAGGTGTTTCAACAAGCAGAGAATGTATTACGAACAAAGAATCTAGTAGAAGCTACGATTGCGTCAATACCCGCAGAACCAACCATGACCAGGAACCCATAAACACCACCCAGGGACGCTGATCAGATGGAATCTGGCCCGAAACCGACCAGGGGGTCTATTTTTGAGGTCGCACTAATCATTGGCGAATACTTTAGTACACTAATCAATTAGACGATGATTTTAGTGCACTAACTAAAATTTGTATTTTTGAATTTTTTTTTTCCATCTAATATTCTTTAACTAATCGCACATTGTATAATCTTTTGTTTTTTAAACTAATAATTTATAGTGCGATATATAAAATTATATTGGCTGTACTGTAAATTGAATTAGTTTTATCATTCATAAATGATAAAAATATAATTTAAAACACGATGATAATAAGATATTACTTTTTACTTATATACCTATTACTTTTAAAGTTTTTCTTCGGCCTTTGCGTTTTTGTGGTCTTTTAAGTTTTTGAGTTTTCTCCTTAAAATTCTATAGAGTCAAGTCGATAGTGACATAGTGCTATTTTATACTTTTTCCATTTTTTTTCACGATTATGGAAACAAAAAAAAAATCCAAAATTGTAATTGGGAGCAAAAACAATTACTAATTGATTTTGTTCATAAGCATCCAAAATTAAATACCAAAAAGTTTGGACCTTCTTTTACCATGAAGGATTCACAGTTGTTGTGGCAAAATATTACCAATACTCTGAACGAAACAATTGGACCAAAAAAACTTGGGTTGAATGGAGAAAGATAATAATAAGATCAATAGTTGTATATTAATTTTCAATTATTTACAAAAAAACAAAAAGGTATAATTCAATGTTAAGTGTTTTCAATACTTAAAATCGGCTACAAAACAAAAAGTCCCTTCAATATCACATTATAACAAGACTGGTAGAGGTGAAAAACAAGATGAAGAGTGCATTGACCAAGCTGATGAACAACTATTGAATATTTTAGGGCATACTGCTTTAAAAAGATCCAAACAAATATAGCAGAAATATCGAATAATAATTAGCTTTCTTTCCCTCAACTGAAGAAAATTTCGTGAGCGAGATGAAGAAACGCGTAAACGAGAAAGATGACGAAGATAAAGAAGAGAGTGATTCTGATGAAGAGACATCTGATGACGCGAAAGGTAAAGGACGAAAGGATAAAGGAAAGGATAAGAAGGACAAAAAGAATAGGAGAGAAAATAAAGCGGTGATAGAAAGAAAAGAAAAGAAAGAATCGAAAGAAGATTCTGAAAAAGATGACAAGAGAAAAAAGAATATTAATTCAAAAAAAGAGAAAGAGAAAGCAAAGAAGAAAAATGAAAAAGAAAAAGAGAAAGCGAAAGACAAAGATAGAGATAAAGATCTAGATTTACAACATAAACAGAAGGTGCAGCCTGAGACTAAAGAGGTTGTGAAAAAAGAAGAAGAGAGTGACGTGAATAAAGAGAAATCGAAAGAGGATGAAGACAGAGAAAAGAAGAGAGCGACGGTAACTGAAAAAGAGAAGACTAAAGATGTAACTGATTATGCTGGTTCGGCAAATAAAAATAAAGATAAGATACATGATGAATCGATTCTTGATGATGCTGGAGAAAAGATTTCTGATGATTCTGATAGGATGCTGACCGTAAAAGATCTGGTTGAAATGATGTCGATCATGATGGTGTCTCAAAAACGTCTTGGTAACCCGAATGTGGTTGGAACAGGAGAATTCTCATCTATAGACATGATGGCGCCTGCGATATGTGAAGGCCTTGGTCCGGAGTTTGATTTAAAATATGATTCGCTGGCGAAGTGGTGCGTTTTTCAGGGCAGAATAAGGACTATTGAACCTTTCATTGATTATGAATCCTTTCTTAAAAATTACATAGCGTTATTACATGACACAGTCTCTGAATTTTATCGTTATTTTCGCATTTCTGAGCGTGTAAACCTGCAGAGTTTAAGAGTTATTCCGCCTGAGCTTTTTGGTTCTTATGAAAAATGGAGTGAGATTCAGAAAACTGACGTTATTCAAAGTTACTACGCGCACGTCGAATTATTTCTTCCACATAAATTGAATAATGGATACAACCATCGAATTTGTCTAAATCCGTGTCTGCAAAATTTCTGTGCCGAAACCCAACGTTTTCTATGTCAAGGCGAACCAGGGTATAATATTAGATTATGGATTGATAGATTTGTGCAAAAGAAACAGAACAAACTTTTATTGATTTGAATTCGGTTTATGGCACGACGAGTTACTAACCTCCAGTAACTAATCATTACCAAGAAAAAATTCCATTACCAGAAAATTATAAGAGGATTAATCATTTCAAAAACTGTATCCAGTGCTACAAATCAAACAAAACTAGAAAACAACTGCCATAGCAGTAATAAAAAAGTGCGTTATTATAGGGGGTATTGGAAATTTCAAAAAATGGTAAGTGTCCGTCAATGTGTTAATATCGTCCTTTATCAAATTATGTAAATCAGTAAATTGATCATACGACATACGAAAGTATTGATGAAACTTTTCCGGGTCATTCATTAACTGTGGAAATAAGTTAATAAATATGCATTTTTCATTCCTTTCCTTGTTAATTGGGTGAACCCAAAATCTACGGTTCTTATAGGTTTGATCTAAAATATATGTTGCGACAACCGTTTCTTCCATTTGTTCTATCCAATCACTGTCAGATGAACTTGATGAAGAATCCATAATGCAGTCACAAAGTTGATCTTGCTTCTTTCGGTAGCAAAATGGTATTGACTGACAAAAATTAGCGTGTAAAGTGTGTGACCTAATTATTTTAGCATACGATGCCATCACATGCGTTGTATTAATGTGTACAGTACCGTCTCACACGTCCTACCACGGCGTGGTATATAAAGGCATATCATGGCGTGGCATGTGAATAGTGTGTCTTTACCTTAACCGTGCTGAACACGGCACGAGCCGCTCTCGGCGGTCAATAGAGCGCGTTACTCCTGGGGGTCTATTTTTGAATGTCATATTAGCATGCCAATCATATTAGTACACTAAAATATCATGTTTTAGTTCAACTATTAGTGCAAGAGCAAAAAACCGTATTTTTGAACGGTGGCACACTAAAAACTTTAGAAAAACTTATTAGAGTGGCCAGTGGGTATCTATATAAATAAACCAGGGACTGTAACCGGACCGAAAATAACCGGTTATAGAACCGGGAACCTTGTGTTAATTATTAACCGTAACTTAACCGAAACCATTATTTTCAAACGTTTAA
>WHPZ01580015.1:0-24193 GCA_016617965.1 Macrosiphum rosae | reverse complement strand
TAACCGGCACCATGCACCATCACCTCACTTAAGTATTTGTCGTTATAAATGTATAGATAAGACCGTCTCGCCACCGTGTGACATAAATGACTGTACATGCCCCGGCGAAACAGACGTGATAACGTTAAAACGAAATTCATCGGTCGATAATACGAAGGTTCCTATTTTTTTCGATCGACAATTGTATTGAAACAATTTCGAAACCGTCTATGGCAGCAGCTATACACGTTTCATTATTGAGCCGAAAACATATCAGACGAGATCGCGGGCCAGAATTCGATCGAATGACCCCTCCGGGTGTCCAACGTTATATTTATGCGCTGACCAGTAATTTACTTTCCGTTCCATTAATTTCCTGTTTCTACAAACCTATGTATAAACGCTCTTTAAATTCATGCCAGGATAATGCAGGAGAGACATATAATATCAGACTGGTATAAGAATATAATAAAGAACACAAAATTATCTAATCTGTTATCTTACATTGTTGAATATTTTGACCAGAAATAAAATTCTCCACTTGCAGCGTGAATGGCTTATTATTTATTATGTATATATGTTATATTTTTATTTTTTTATAAAAAACACATAGGAAAAACGCCACTGATAACCACGGTACATATAGAAAAATACATTCACATTTATACTCCGCAAGTGAAAAAAATAGGTACCAGTATAAAATTAATACCCACCTATATTATTATTTAAAATAATATTATAATATCATTTTAAATAATAGTTACCTACGTGTTATATGCCAAAATATATTATGTCCGAACAAATCAATTGCAATTTTTTTTTATTGCACTCCCATTTTGTTTCATCAGACGCTTTGAGGTTCTTGTTGTACTTATAATTGTTAAATAAAAACAAGAAATTGCCTCTTTAGCCATTTCTTCAACGGCAATGGTTACATTAGTTATGTGTTTAAATTTTTTTTTTTTTAAACAATATATATATTTTTTTTAAATATTTTGCTAAATTAAATTATATAATTATTCTGATATTTAAAAAAAGTGTATTACTTTGATGTTCGCTTCTTCGCTGAGTCCCGGGATTTCGGATAGTTTCACAGGTAGATAAAACATTTACTTTTCTGTGGTCTTCGTATTTTAAACATTCTATTAGTATTGGTATATGTTTGATTGTTGTATGTTTTCCGCTTGTGGGGCATACTGAGGTGTCTTCTTTGGCCATTATGAAGCAGTGGGTAAGTTTTGTGTGGGGCTTATTCTTAGTTTGTTTAAGACTGTTTGGTTAACATTTTAACATTTTATTTTTGATAAATTTCGATTGAATAACAAATAAATTACTAGGTTTTTCAGGTATTATAAAAATAAAATTATTTTTAAATATTAATAAACTAATTGATTCGACGCATTAAACTATCATATCAAAATTATAATACACGTGGACGTGGGTATGTCAACGGATGCCAACGTATTTAATGTTAGAAGGCCTTAACACTGGCCGAAATAGCATTAGATCCTTTCAGTTCCTTTTTATCCAACCAGTATTCTGGTGGAGTTTATAATTGCCCAAAAAATACAGATGAATAACTTGAAAAAAAAAATAAGTACTTTTGTAGGTAATATTATTATCATCAACTTACAGCTGTAATATGAAATTGTATATATAAGTAGGAACTTTAAAATGCTAGCTCCCCACCCAAAGCATATACCCTGTTTACCCCTAAAGAACTGAGATGGATATAAAAATAGCAGACTATAAGTACTGAAGGCTATTCTCCCTTAAATTTTTAGGTATCAATGATACATTTTACAATTAAGCTAAAAAATAAACTTTAATATATACTTTTTTTTGTATAACATAATATTATGATATAACATAAATACTTTATTTATATCAAGCTTTTTGACTAGTTCAAATTCGTTACTTTACAAAAATGTATATCCTTTTCGTTTATGTTTATCACTTTTTAAAAGAGTATTTTTTATTTATATGAATAAGACATATATATATTATATAATTACTTACTTGGTAAACTGCCGAATATTTATCTACATAGTATCTCATTTAGCTTTAACCCGTTTTTTTTTTTTGTAAATAAAAATTACACCCAGCGTGGTGTCCGATAGTCATTGTCGTTATTTTAAGAGCAAGGCCACCGTAGCGAGCAAAAACATAATAATTGACTTACGCATTTTATTCGCTCCAAAATGTCAATATTTTTTTTTATTTTTAATTAAAAAAAACCTCTTAGTTTGTTTCGTTACCTGCAATAAGGAAGATTTATAAATCGACCGCCATAAATATACTAATTATGATGTTTCGACTTTTATTCATCAGTTTATCATCGCATTAATCTAGTTTTTATTTCGTTTATAACTCTTGGTATATTAATTTACTATGTACATGATGCTGATCGGCGGGGTAGGGGGGGCAAATTAAATATTAATGTTAGGTTAGTGTCTAATTATTATTATTAACTTAATATGTTGACAAACACGTTTTCACGTAAAAAGAACTAAGAAGCTTAAACAAATTTTTATATTGTGCGTAAAATAGATTGGTTTGGTATTAATTATTTTATTCATGTAAATCGTAACGCACGAATTATGACCGATTTTCATAATGCCATAATATTAAGACACATTGAGTATTTCATGTGTCAGGAAATAAACATTTTTTAATTATTTTAATCAGAAGGAAAATAAATGTGAACCGATCGAGAAAAAAAAACATTTTAATCTCTACTTAAAATAATGGAAATCTGGAAGTACATTATTTAAATTATACCTGGGTCGAATAGCTAACGAAGGCCATTATATTATTATTAATCAATGCTATGATAAAGGTTGTAAAAAATAAAATACACAAAATAATATGTAATTCGGACATAAAGCATATTTTATTGCTTTATAGTGAATAGTGATTAGACTCTTTTATTTGTTTGATATTTACATAACTAAATAGAATACCGGTTATTTGGTTCGGTTTTTAGTAATTTTAATGCTTAAATCTGTCTCACATTATGCAGAGAGTGTTTCTTTTTTACGCTAGGTCTGTTAAATAAATAATAATCATTGTACGATCTATATTTATCAAATGAGCAAGTCTATATAAAAATAAAAACAATAAACAGCTTAGAAATGATTTCTGTTAAATTTGTTAATATATTTTGGTAATTATTTCATAAATATATTTGAACTCTAAAATTGTATAAATAAACCGTAGGAAATTATTCATATTAAGCGATTGTGAGTTCAGTTGCAACATTGATTTCTAGTTACATTTAAGAAGACGCTGCTTAATTGCACGTGTAGTGTCTGTCAATCAACTTATACCTAATATTTTAAATTTATTTTCAACAAAACCATATTTGTATTGTCAGCTTTTTTACTTGACGGAATTTATCGAAATTTACAAAATTTTAAATTAAAAACATTGCCTGTGTTTGTAAGGTAGGTTTTAAAGATATTTTAATTTTCTACTCAAAAAACAATCTAAAAATGACTTTATTTAAGTACCAACTATTTTCAAATAACATATAATAAATAATTGTTTATCAAAACTTTTGCAGCTTTTCTACTCCCTAATAAAAGCCCCACTACAAAAATAATACCTTAACCGTTTGGCCACAAACCTGCAGATTTATATAAAGTTTATAAAATGAGTTTTAAAGATTAGTTTTTTATTACTAGGAAGTTGTTACTTGTTAGTATATATTTTTTTAATATCGTTAATTTGTTCGATTATACAAGAGATGGCGTATAGTCTTTTATTAATTATTGTTAAACAAGATTATATTATGTATATTGTAATACTCCAAACTCCTACACTTTATTTCAAAACCGTATATTGTGTGACACTTGACAAGGTAAATGAGTTTTTTTTTGTAGGTAGAATTTTTGTTAATACATTTATGCGCCTGTGTACTCAAAGAATATAATATATGTCTCATACAATTTCGGTGACTCGTGTCCGGTATCTCAAGACCAACAATGTGATTAACATGAATAAAAATTTAAAAAATATCTGCGCGCTTTATGAATAATATATTATATATATCGTAATTTATTGTATATATACAATGCGGCGGCCAGTGTGGAGTTTAGAACGGATATTATGAAAATTTAAACCGAAATTCGGGTAAATCGTATATGTAATGGGATAATGTTCAAGACCAAGTGGTCTTAATAGGTATCTTATACATTTTAAATATATAATATTATATTACTATTATACAGTCTAAAATACACCCACATGCACGATGCATAATTTTATCGGGAGTACTCGCCAGCTGGGTACCTAATGGAGAAGAACGTATATACAGGGCGATCCTTTTATTACTATAGGAACGTAGTATTTTAATAGCAAATTTTTTTTAAAAGTATTTATTTGAAAATATATTATTTGAAGTCATTACAACACATTTTTTTTCATAGTTATAATTTTCAAAGATTTTTACTTTTCTTAATGACAACATATTATTATATTTTTAATTGTATATTATTCCTGATCAAAATATTTTACTGTGATTGTCTATAGGTGTGTATAAAATCGAAGTAGTTAATTATAGTTATAGGTATCTGCAGCATTTACATTTTAGATGGGCAAGATTAAGACAATCAGATTTTTATGCGTCGAAATCCTCAGAAAAATATTCTACGCTTTACTACTTTAGATATAATAAACAAATAAATAAAAACCCCAATGATATAGGAACTAATAAATAATATGACCGTTTTCAAAAATCGTATGTTATAATATATATATATCAACGAAACATTAAACAATTATAATACGCGAAAACAAAAAACATTTTCTCAAACACGATGTAAATTTACACCAATAAACGACTACATTACAGTGACTGGGAGAGATTCACCTTGTGTACATGAACTGTGAGAAAATTCAATGGGATTTATACTGAAAATACCTTTGTGGAGCTGTTGACCGTGTCCCAAACGCGTGTCGAGTTGTAGGAATGCCGGATTATGCGCCGGCGAATTCACTTGAACGCTCGTCTTTTACTTTTTACCATTTTTGAATCGGTCCCCTACACGGCCATGACGAGTGGCTTTAACAATAATAAATAATAATAATACGTCGTCTTTATGTAAAATAGTAATGCGACTGTGGTTGTGGGTGGTTACCTCCGCGTAAAATACGCGTTGAATAATATTATTGTTGTTGTTCCGATCGCGGTGCAGTTTACCGGGAAACGCCGTCCTGTCGCCTGAAATACTCTGACATGTACCTAGGTATATTATGTTCACATTATATTTTTTATTATCGGGGATGGCCGCCCACGGTACCGGAACGCCGTTTCCTGTCCGAACGCGTCATTTTTTGTTTGCAACTGTTTTTTTTCTGTACATATTTTTTTATTTCGCACCATCCGTCGAATATTATGTCATTGTTATACAGGGTGTCCATAGTGTTTTTTTTTAATCGCTAACGCATGCTTGCTTATTGACCGAAACTTTGAAACCTAGGTATACATGCGTACGGCCGCGGTGTAGATACCTACCTGTTTGAATACTTTTTAGGATTCACTTTTAAAATAATACACAACTGTTTGAAATTAACTATAAATAGTCAGTATTTAACATCTATGAAATTATTATAACGAAACGGCAACGAAAACGATAATTATTGTTGCTAGTTCATCAGTTCATGTGTAATCCAAACAATATTATTTATGTCTATACATGTATTGTTATATTTGGTCAATAAAGTAATAATTTTCTATTAATTATTCATCACTTGTTATAAAATACAATAGAACCTCGATAAGTCGAAATTCAAGGGAAATTACATTTATTTGACTTAACTAGGTATTTTACTTACTTGGGTTAGGCAAGGGAGCGGTATTTATTTCGACTTATTATTTATTAAAGTTTTCGACTTATCGAGGTTCCACTGTATTGTTATAATTAAATATACTATTTCTGATCATAAATAATTATTGCCGACAACCCATTTCGTGAAGTACGATTTTAATTCAGGGCCTACTTGGGTAGTATCAGCCCTTCGTAAACTATTTTTCAACTGGCCCATAATTTGCTATAGTGGTTCATATTGGTCAAATTTTAACATTAATAAATAATGATCTTATCACATTTTCTGTCCGTTATACAATTATATAGCTGTTATAAAAACCGTATTGTGACATTGCGGTCATTTTCTCCTACCAAATGCTCGACTGGCTTATCCGGCCTTTTGATTTATATAATCATACTTATTATTGAGGTGCACAAAATGATTATTATTTTATTATGCCTATATCCTTTTGTTATAAACTTATAGGGATATTGTGTACATATACGACAATTGTGAATTTTATATACCTTTATATAGGAATATAAAAACAATACACGTACCGAAGTCATTCTGAATAACATTAGTGAGACTGGGATTGTAAGGAGTTGTCGTGCTTCGATGTATTTCACGCATTCGTAGGTCACAATGCGATTGATCACAAAGGTTTTCCTTGCATGTGCCGCATGTCGGGGCCGGTTCTTTAGCGACGATGAAAGAATGCCCTATTCCGACTCATTTGATTATAATTAATTTAATTATTATTTATTGAAATTATTATAATATTTCGAGCGTTTAGCAGCCGGAAATGATAGTGGTGCGACTAAAAACGATGAAGCGGACAACGTATACACTACCGTACGTAGTATATGATATACCGCTATATAACGTGACCACAGGTTTTCGACACTCGTATAATGTTATTATGGTGGGTGGCATTGGTCAAAGGTGGGAACGAGCGCGACAGACGTAAAAACCGGTAGCTGACGTGAGACAATGCCATTGACAAAATATTACGTTGTACAATACAAGTCGGTCGGCGGTTAGGCGATTTTGGACAATTCGAAAGATTTACTGCGGCTCGTTTTTCATTCCCGACCACTACTCAATTATTGCATAACTGCCTATGAGCATAAACACTCTAATTAACGCGTCAACGACGGCGCCATTCGTTATAAACTCAATTGTGTAGAAATACGTGAAATGAACGTACCGTATAGGCACTGGAACTCGTTATAATACGAGTTTAACTTCTCGCTCCTATAGCGATTGTGCTTGCTTACCTATTTTAATTCGTGCCCAACTCAAAACTCCCCTGACTCGTGGTGGAAAATATGTGATTATAAACTATATAAATGTATCGTAATACAACGTATGAATGCATCTGTAGTGCAGGTGTAATATTTGCAGTGTTCATGGACATGCACGAAAATGTGCAATGTTCTTCAAACATGCTGAGTAACTATATGATAATATTTAAAATTAAAATATTGAACAAAAGAATAATTTATTTATATATAATAACATGTACAAACGACATTTACCTACTACAATATTACCATGTAGGTAATCAAGAATTTTATGACTCTGGTAGATCGAGTCACTCACGCGTGGTCGTAAACTCGCTTATGAGCCATCATAATAATAGTTATAGGTGTATACGTTTAGTTTATGATTATGACTGACAGAACCGTCTGGTTTTTGTGACTTTTTATGAGGTGTTAAGTAAATGTCATAATGATTTTCAAATGACAAAACCATATTATACGTAACACGTGCCCTGACCTAGGATAAAATTAATTTTTTTCATCAAAATTTAGTATGTTGTAATACAACATGTACACTATTTTAATGTATGCATCGTTACAACTGTAAAACACATTTGATTAAAATTTAAGACTTGTGAAACGCTGCGTGATCTGACAATCAACTACTGTGTAGGTACTGAAATAATGTTACAAGCGGGTCTTTTATAATACATTTTAAAAACTTTGAAATTATTTAGATTTAAGTAGGTACCAATAAAGTTTGTGAATTTAAATATTTAAATTGTGAAATCCATGTATGTGCAATGTCGTGCAGATGTAAACATTACTCACGTTTGGAATAATCACAAATTTCTACCAATACTTTTTAGGAAAAAAACCGTTCAATATACTATAATAGTTATTAGTTAACATTTATTGTTTTAAAAAAATGTACTTATACCATACCATCAGATTATCTCAAATCTTCATTATATTTGAATGGTGCCCGTTATCGAGGTTTATATATTATTATGTTTTAGCGTATTAAGTATTGTTTTTTATTTTTTAACATTCAGTAAAGTGTCTTAATTTAATTTTGATAGTATCTTAAAAGATTGTGAAAAAGGTGATAATAATTTATTATGACTTGTCCGTTAATAAAATTTGAGTTTTTACTGGTTCCGTACTGGAAAGTTTTTAACAATATCCAACACTTGATGGTAGTTCCGCTGTAAGATTTGAGACTTTTTACTATAATATTTTGTTTATTGAACAGAATATGAACAAACATTATCGGATTATTGTATAACATAATATAGTAAACAGCACTAGGCCGCACATTATAATATTCACAATAACAAATTAAATTACGTATTTTTATTATTTTTATATCTTTTATATCTAGTCGATCCATTCTTAAAAAAAGTTGTAGAAGTACCTCAAGTAATAAAAAATATTTTTTTTTTATAATCACCCTCGACAGCATGACCAATGGAAATTGCACATTTGTCATAAAAATTTTATATTTTTAATATATATTCAATACTTTTATACAATATACATAATAATAAATAATAGTGTTAAATGTACAGTACCTATAGCTTATTATATTAATAAATTACTTTATACAGTCCCGATGTCTGAAGCAAAGACACTAAGTTAAGTGTTCCGGTCCGAGAGTTTCAAAATTTCAAATATGTCATCGGATATTTTGTTTATGTTTCTTGATGTTTCTAGGTGTCACATTCGGTGAGTATGTGTTTGACAGAATGTTTGACACGACGTATGGTCATACATAGTCGAGGCTCCTCAAAAGGCATTAGGTATCTGTGGGTGAGTCTAGTATGACTTATTCTCAGTCTGTTTCTTAAGTTTCTTTTATTCTATGCGAATGAAAAGTAGTAGGTTTGATTTCATTTAATTCGTTTTTTTTTTGTCAGGTATGTAAGGTATAGGTTTTATTATTCATTTAATATCATGAATGGTGATAAACGGAATGTTGTCTGCGGCGCGGTGGTCCGGTAGACGGTGTCTGTATTCTTGGCGTGGTGTATGTCTGTTTTATATTTTTATTGACTATGTTATTTTCAGTAAATTGATTTTAATAATATTGTTTATAATTAGTTTTGGTCTGAATAAAAAAAAGTTCAAATATTCACGGAACACCTAACCTACAATAGGTCATTCCAAAATGCAGGGTTCTGCAAATTTGTTGAATGTCGTACGAAAACAGATGTGTTGCGGGTTGGCATCCGAATAAGTATACAGACGAAGTTCATCGGAACGAAATATTTCAGAAGTTTGCTATCGGTCGTTTCAGCTGCATATTGCAACAGCGGTATTTCCCTGCAGTCAGACGCACACGACGCGACGTGCACCCGCGTCGACCTATCCGTCTCCGTCGGGTGGTCAATGCGGTTACCTAACCGTCGAGTTGGCCACCCGACTCCGGTATACGTAGCCGGTAATTATACGTGGCCCGATAAATCGTTATATAGGTATTATTATCGTCATTACCTGTACATTGTTTTGCGGCGGTCGTTGCTGTAATCCGGAGGCTGGAGCGATCCGTTGCGCAACGTGCCGGCGCACGCGACGGCCGTTACACGATGAGAAAAATATGACAATTGTAATACGATCGCGTAGGTAGGTTTATGGTGTCCTGCAGCCGGACGTCTCGCGCCCTACACGAGCGGAATCGGTCGCGCGAAAGAAAGCGGTCCACTCGGCCGGTATCACACGCGCGGGGCCGACAATCACGTAACTAGATCGCATGTTATTATCGTTATTATTATATTATGCTCTCGGACTCGATTTTTACGGTTTTTTTCTTTCTTTCTTTATTTATTTATTCAACCCGTAGTTGCCGCACGCCTCTTATGTGTGTATACCAGGTACCTATATATATAAATTATAAAGTGTGCAAACCGCTGCGAGTCTTTATATACCCGACCCGTAATAACCCGACGTGATCTCTGCTTATGTCGAGAATCCCCTCCTCTCCCAACGCACTCGGTATGATCCCTCATTTGGGGCATAGCAAAGTCCGATGTATTTTAGCAATAATGTTGCATTATCATCGCGCGCATTGATATATTTTGATTATTGATTTATATTTTAACTGAAATTTGACGGACGGGTTGCTCGCTACATTTGGTTTTAAATTCATGATTTATTCGTGTAAAAATGGCCAAAACTAACCGACTTAAGTGTCAACTCCTTGAAACAAGATTTTTGTAAACGTAAGAACTCGTCCATCACAATGGTACATGACAATTATAAAAATAAATATTTACAGATTGTGTTATTATATCAAGCACGTTATTATAACAATAATCAACCAACAAATTATTGCTGTGTTCTATAATTCCACACAAGCGTTTCGTAGTTGTGTTCATAGTACGTACGATACTTGCTGTACTTTTAACTTTTAAATATTTTAATTAATTTCGACTGTCTGTGATTGAATTAATTACAATTTTTTGACATAAATAAACTAATAACTACTTTGTTTATTATAATTTAAGAATTGTGACTTGCCGATACAACAATGATATAACTAAAAAAAATAATTATCCAAAAAGAAAAACTCCATTTGACAATTAATATTCATTAGAAAAACCTTTTTTACGGATACCCACGAAACACCCTGTATATGAACTCTGTGCACGATAATTATGTTTCGCATATAAATAATATCGTAAGTTGGAACGACCGTCGTGTTCGAGCCATAATAATATGTCATATATTGTCATATTATACAATCTAGTCTCTTCTTGATATACAGCAAGAGTTATTTCTGTTTTGAAATCATTCGAATCGATTGGTCGTTGTTTGTTACGTCGAATAAGTATATAAGTACATGTTACAATAAGTACATGTTTCAACGGTATTTTCGCGTCTTTTGCGTCGGTGCTTTATTGGTTAAATAAAAGAGTAGACAATTTGTTATGAGCTCAGTGTTACCCATCCTGTAGCCACACATTGATCGAATAGTCGGAGTTTATATATTATGTTGTAGAATTAATTATACTATATGTACCTACATATTATAATAGTATGAAGATATAAATAAAAATAATAATAGTAACAATGTGTAGAGGTAGGTAATATAATTGTATAATGTTATAATATCTAATCTATGTAAAACATTATCACCTTCAAAATATTCTTGTATTACAGACGTCATGGAATGAACCTTTTACTTTTTATAGTGATAGTGTTACTGCTTTAACAAAACCGGAACATATTATATTATATAGGTATATTATTTATTTATATGGATATTTCCCCGCTCAATTGTCTTACTTAAACTCGTTCGTAGCAATCGATATAATATAACACTTTATCATAACCAAAGTTTTTTTTATCCTGCACAATTTCTGGAGCGAAATATTGTGCTCAGTAGGTACATATGAATATGATGATGTGAAATTGCATCACCCCTCCTTAGAACTGTTTAGAGAATACCTTTCTCGTATACATATATATTGTATTAAATGGTTAAAAAAAGGTGATTAATACTTAAATATTTAACAGTAAGTATATGGTTGTGATCTCCACATTTTAAAACTAAAATATGTTTTAATTATAAATATTGTTTTAATTTATGCCGTATGTTTTATATTTGTTTAAGAATTTAAATGCTGTGTCTAGAGGGGGCTAGAAGAATAATAGGGATATCTTTCTTTTATTCCTAAATCCGATCCTGAGCCTGTCTAAACTGCAGTCTGTGTTGTAAGAGCACCAACATCCTCCCTCCCCCCGACCACCTTAACAAATTAAAAAAAAAAAACGGTATTGGAAAAAATTCGTGACGCTGTTTATAAATGCCGCGAAAAACGTTCACCAACACTTGATAATAATATTGTAAAATACGTCGACGTCAGCGAAACTAATCTGGATGCTAGACACGGCCTTGGTGTGTGCGGTTTGCAGTTGAAAACGCCGCGCCGCCCGCATCAAACAGGTCTCCGTCGGATTCTTTGGACGAAATTTATCGGCTTGACCGCCGCCGCCGCCGCCGCCACTACGTCGAATAAACGCGTGTCGCGGACACACAATATAATAATAATAATATATAATAATAGTAATAATAATTATTATTATTATATATCAACTTTTTTCGTGTTGCGCAACGGTTTCGTTACAATTCCGTCGATCTCGCCGTTTTCTAATTGGATAATACGCGCAGCAGCCGCCGCAGGCCACCCGTGCGGCGGTGTCACGTGCATTAATTATTTAATTACGAATAATATATCGGCAACGCAACGTCAGCGCACGTTGCGCGCACCACTCGCGTCTTGGAAAGTTTTTATTATTATTATTACTATTTTTTTTTTGAAACCGTTTACGCCTCGGACTGCGTCTCGCTCGCTAAAACGAAACGCACATGGACGAAATAACAATATTAACATAACATAATATACTTCGGTATATTATACGCACCTGTTGCCGGCGTGGGAACTACGCACGATTTAGTTATTTTTCCATATGTTATGTTATATAATATAATACCCGCAGAGCTGGGCGTGAATGCGTGATATCGAACAAGCGCTTTTGGATACTTATTTTAGATATCGACACGAGTTAAGAAAAATAAAACGTGGTGCGCCTAGAACACTTCGACGTGCTGAGATTTTCGGATAATATCCTGCAGCTCCTGCAGCTCCTCTTTCTCCTCATCCTCCGGCTGTTGCTACCGTATTAACGTCTCTCGTNCCCCCACGGCTTGCTATCCTTCCGTCTCCTCCAGACACTGTTACTCCGACCACTCTTTCTCCTGCACATCACCAGCACATTGGACACTCCGTCGTCCTTTGGTGATTCGTCGTCGATGGTTTCCTCCTCGTCCTGACCCGCCTGCGGCGGGACCACGGTTTACCGGTCGTATAATAAGCAACGAGATTAGTAATAGAAGAGTGAAGACTACAAAAATTAATTACCGATTTTTTAGACGACTATATTATTATATTGAGAAGAGATAGACTGAATATGGTAAATACACCTAACTGCGAGTATACCAATATCAGTTAATGAAGTAATTATTAGTCTATACTCTATACCTATACCGGCCCATTGTTCGATTTGAGATTAATTTAATTAACTGTGTAATCGATCATCACTTCAGTTATATGTAAAATTTTGATCTGTCGCCCACATTTTTTTTTATTTCGAATATTTACTATACAATCTGTAAATATGTTTTTTTACAATAAGTAAAAATTATAAACATATGGCTACGGGTAGTAATTGAAATATATGGTCTGAAAGAAGAATCCATCCAGTGCGGCGGAATTTTTTATTCGGGAAATGTGTGCTCAATCAAGAGTTACTAAGTCGTTCCACGTGAAATTATGTAGATTTAAACGTATTAATAATATATTATACACCTGTATGTATATAATATATATATATATATATATTTTTTTTAATTATAATTCTATTATTATGAATTTTTATTAACTTTGTCGCATATCAGCCTATTTTAGATACGATTTAAATAATCGAATTAGATTAATGTATTACTGTAGGATTATATTATGCACCTCGTCACCGCTAAGCTCGAGCCTTGAGGATTTCTAGGAAATGGTTTTATACTCATATATATATTTAAACGGTCGTGCATAATACATACACGTGCGCACGATAATTTATAGTGACATATGACTCCGCTTGACTTTCGTTTTGACATAACATTTGTATATGCGAACTGCAGACAGTTCATATATTGACACAATGTTACTCGATATCTTATGCGATAAAATTGCACTTGAAAATTTCACTTTGCTCGTACGAAACAGTTACCTACTGTAAACACGAATCGTATGGATACACCTAGTTAAAAATTGTATACTATCGATGTACATATAATATTATACACTGTATGATATAGGTGTCGAGTGAGTGATGAATGATGAGTGTTTGACACTTGCAAACGCAAATCGGCACATTCGTATTGAACTCTGTAAACCGTATATAATGACGTCTGGTGTAATAATTCTTTCTTTTTTAAGTGCTTAAAAACTTTTCCATCATCGATGTAATATTATGGTGACGGTGGTATGTTAATACGCGTAGGTAGGTATGCGGTGGTAGGTACTTCTAATATCGTCGCTACTGCGCCTATACCGTGAATGAAACGTTCCAATTTATTTCAAATTATTATTAATGACTTGTAGAGAGAAAAATATTTCCGGTCCACTATCATAAATTACCAAAATATTTCATACTTGCCAAACCTAGCTTTAAAATAAGTGTAGGTATACTGACGTTTATGCTAACTGAAAGTTTTCCTGTTACCAGAGTATAGACTTTAAATTATTCCGTGTACCGAACATATGAGTAGTTATACTGAAATGTTTTCTCGTAATCAGTAGGGCGTACATGCGATACATTTTTTTGTGGGAGGTATCACAAATTTTAACCTACACAATATTAAATTAAAAAGTAATGAAAGTTAAATGAATTATTAAACTCGATACAGTTATTAGTTTTAATGGCGAAAACCTAATATTTATGCTTATTGGACGGTACGCAATTTGTATATCATTTATAATAGTATGTACCGCTACATTACATTTTATATTTAAATATAATATTAATGTTATTATATTATAATACAAAACAGCCATATCAATTACTTTATTAATTTCAATGGATACTTCCATGATTATTTATTATTATTATTTTTTATGGTATT
Organism: Macrosiphum rosae; assembly: GCA_016617965.1. NCBI lineage: Eukaryota > Metazoa > Arthropoda > Insecta > Hemiptera > Aphididae > Macrosiphum > Macrosiphum rosae. The sequence continues at coordinate 9,457 of WHPZ01580015.1, read as the reverse complement.
TCTATGATTATGGTCCGGTTTTTTCATTTCAGTTTTAACTGGTAGACAGTAGTTAACAAATCATTAGATAATTTAAACGACCAGTTAATGTGCCGGTTAAATAGTGTGCGTTTTTTAAATTTTACGTTGTAGTTTAGTTAGCTCATTGAATCAATATATTTTTAAAAATGAAATTTAAACTAAAGAATCGTTATATTTACCTATGTTTAACCGTAACTAATTTTTTAATCAAAACCATTGAAAATTCTGTATTTATATATTCTTATAAAAATGTAATTAATTCGTTTTAAATGTAAGAAGTACCTAAGATTAGACTAAAATATTTGACATCTTAAATTTCTGATTTGGAATCTAAGTTTCAAACTTACAATAGTTACCTACATTTCCAAATTGGATTTATTCGTTGGTCTAAAATTAATAAATGTTATCTTGAATTCGTGTGCTATCTCTAACAATTGGTAGGTATATTATTTAAAATTAATGTATTTTTCAAAACACTGAAAATGAATGTTCTAAGACACGTAAAATTGTCTTTAAATAATCTCGAAATATGTTTGATGATTTAGTCTGTACAAATGTTAATAAATCGGTGCTATTTATATATTATTATAATCATAATTATAGTTGTACATTTGTATAATTTCGTCACATACAGAACGTACTAAATATAGGTTAGGTTATACCTAAAGGCTAAAATATAATAATCGATTTCCGCGTTATGCATTAATTGTACGCAACAATATTATAATATGTGTTGTTAAAAACAAATTAACACTATGTGTGTGATCTTGGGTATGTCACCTATAATGGTAATTTACAGAGCAATTTATAAAGGACACACGTCGAACACAAATATTCCATTGTAGGTAGGTATCTCGGAGGTATAGTGCGGGGTGGTTGATTGGAGCTCAAATCCGTTGATTAATCCCGCGATATTCGCCTGGCACTTAACAATCACGTTTCACAGATGAATAATGGGTTATTTTTAATTTTTTAAATGTCAAACTTGATGGAAAAAAAACACAAGTATTTAAAGAACATACGAGTTTTTATTGTCACGTTTTACCGTACAATCACCACGCATTATAACAGGCTCAAGGTCACGGAGAGGGGCGGATTTCCTTATTATTAAAACCCACCGCCCTTTGTTGTAGGTATACGCATAATAATATATAAATATTATATATTGCTTCATAGTTGTTTTTATTGATTGTGCATAAAGACATATTACAGTGGTCCGTGAAGCGGGGTCCACTAACAATTATAATTAGTGGCACCTAGCAATTATAATGTGTGCAAGAGGAGAAAAAAAAAATTGATAATAGAAATGCAATATTATAACAATATCGACGATGTAAAAATGTTCAATTAACCCTACCGATGTCTCGAGTGCACCTATGTACAGATGTTAACCTATAAATATAATAATTATAAGTGAAACATATAATAATTCTATGTCATGATACATATATTCCATTTTTTTATGTGTACCTGTAGTTATTTTAATGTTTATATGCAAATTGTGCATGTGGAAAATTATATCTCTGCGTATGAAATATTATTAGTTATTGCCATTTCGGTTACAATACCGGTATAGTTATGATTTATCGGCTCACGATAACATTTATATTACGACAATATTATTAGCGCCATCACCGCGTTTCGTATGACGAAACTGTAATGGAAAAAAAACTTATGTGTAAAATGATTACCTATAGACAATAACAACAATATTATTATCGTTGCAAGTCCAAAAGGTAACTTCGAGACACAGTTCGAGTTTACCACAAGGCAGTTAGATAATATGTTGTTCTAGAAATATGCAGATCGAGCCAATAATAATATACTATAAATTTATAAATTATGTATAAAGATAAGAGTTGTAAATAATATGTAGAAAAACGTAAACTAACATTATTGATAAATTAAATTAAACTTTATATTGTATTTATAAACATCGGTCGTTCGGTTTTCTCTCGCCCCCTTCATCCCCTCCACCGTTTTTATCTCCCCCGGTCGAGATCAGTGTGAAAAGCCGATGGTTTTATACTTCATGAATGGCTCTCGTGAACCCTCGACCAAAGATTCGCGTAGTCGAACGATTCGTATCGTTACCTGGACAATGACGGTTTCTATCATCATAATCCGGAAGTGGCTTACAAGAAGTAGCTTCAAGATTTTTAAGAATAAATTTATATTTGACTCGTATTGTATAGGACTCTGACCATACAATTTCAATACAAAAAATGTTAGCCCTTTTTTTCAGCTAGTCTTGTAAACATTGATGATTAACTTCTCCCCCACTTACCCTCCCTTTAATATCCATATATTTAAAAATGACCTTGTATACTGTACGTATTGATTTATTTATATAAAATAAGAACTAATTAACCACAAGTGGTATAAACCATGAGAATGCTAATTTAAAAACTGTGGATGCTAACACACCCAAGCTTCCTCCAAAATGTAATGCCCATGACTATGATGTCTCGAATTTTTCTTCTTGAAAATCTTAATAATTATTTTTTTTTTTTTAAAGCACCCAGTACAAACTTGATAATTTGTGAAAGTCATTAATTATATGGTTAATATTTTAGGACTTTGGAAACGTTTATAGTTTGTGCATATACTAGACTTCGAAATTAACTTTGTTTGTCACTTAATTTGCCTCCTGTAAACCGTTTGAACATTTTTTTTTAATTTAAACTATCATTCATATTTATAAATACTACCTATACATGAATGGGACTCGTCCAAACTCAGGAAAAAATCTATCTAGTTATTTACAAAAACAATTTTTGCATGATAAAATATCAGATCAAACAAATAAAATAATTTAATATATTATTATTATTATAATCGAGTCGATTGTACCGTGTGCATTACGTTTTCGGACATTCTTTGTCCGGACGTTTATACCAGAGGAATAATTTTTTACTCGGATTATTTCTACTGGTTTCCCACGATCGCATATCTACACCTATAATACGCATTAGATGCATATACTGTGCAGGCGTGTGTGTTCGACGATTGTGACGTTTTAATGGTATTAACGTTAATGGTATGACTCCACATATCACGTACGACCAAACAATAATAATAATAATAATAAAAACTGTTGAGCGTTTCAGTTATATCGGGTACTTCACCGAGCACGATCGCACCTTTTTTCAATAATTCAAAATCTGATTTTTGGAATTTTTAAATAATTACCATATATTCGTAAGTTCTTGAGATTTATTTACTACATAATAGGAGTGTTCTGTGGAAATACAAACTTCGATTTTTCAAATAAGAAAATTTATTTTTTGAAAATGTTGACGTATTATCGAAATCAAAATTAGTACAGGTAATTTTTGAGTTATCATTTAACTCTGTATACTTTTGATTATTATAGGTCCATGCATATGGGTTTGGACGAAAATTGTAGTGATTAATATACTAATTTATGAACATTAATGCTTCGTAAAAATGGTCCAAGTATACTAAATATTAGATCCAGTATTAAATATTTACATCAATTTTATATTTTTAAGCACTATTATCCTTAGTATTAACATTTTAATAACTGAGAAACTCGTTCGAATATTGAATTAGGTATATCAACATTTTCAAAAAAAATATACACTAAATAATTTACTGTAAAAAAGTGGTTCTCATTTCAGAAACAGGACACTCCCTAGGTATGCAGTACAAAAAAAAATTAAGAATTTGAGTAATTGTATTTAAAAATTCCAAAAATCAGAATTTGGATAAATTCATTGCTAAAAGCAAATGGGGGGTGTGCATGCTTGGCGATTACCCTGTATATAAACTGTCATTGTGCACCTACGTATCCACTCGACGTGGACTGATAGGTACTGCTCGTGGGTACTTACCAGTATAAAAATGTTCGTTCACGAGACGAAGTTTTTCTCGAAATGAAATCGCGTCTACATTAATATTATGATTGTTGTTAAAATCAAAACTCGTTTGTTGGCCACTAATAATCGCATTCAAAACGGCTCATTCGTGTATATATTATGCGCACGTTTTACATATTGTACAGCATAAGTATGCAAATGGATACGTATTACATACGCCGATCGTCGTTTGAACGCAAATTTCACGTATACATGTTAATATTAATATTATAATTGTATGCGATTTGCCCTCAGGCGTCGTATCAAATTATATTGCTAGTGACAGACATCCGCGCACGGCAGCAACCATCGATAATATATTATACCTACCTTTATAGACGACAGTCTTGTCCGTTCCGACTCGATGTTTTTTTTTTTTTTTTGAGATCATGTAGCACCCGTGTCGTCTCTGTCCTACTAACGCATAACATACACCAAAATATTACGTTCGGCGGTTCCAATTTTGTGTTAGATTTAATATTAGAGTGAATAATTGACCTATCGTGAAACTCGAAGGTAAACACATTGTCCGTGTTTTCTCGTCAGATTTTTATGATATTTTATTTTTTATATGAGGTTGTATAATATTAATATTTAAATTTGCCATACTACTGCAATATATAATTATTACACTCCTACATGTGTTGCAGTGTCCGTCTGATGTCTGACGATAAACCATAACAATTTTGTATTCTGTAGAAGCCAATTTGTGTCGTTAATTTTAATACAAAGTGAATTGATTCATCGTGAAATTCAAAGGCGAGAATATATTTTTATCTAGGGTAGGCACATCGTAGGATCTTATTTATATTTAAATTTTAAAGCGACTTCTGACGTTTCAAAATTGTTATACTTTACTTTATTAATTATGTTTAGGTATTTTACCAGTAATCGTTTCATTAAAAATAAAAAATAAATTGTTATTGAATAATTTAATATTTTAATATTTTATGAAAATTACTTAACACAATATGTAGGTACATTTAGTATATAAAGAAAAAATATGTATTAAATAAATTGTTACCAGTAGTATATATTATGCACCAAGGTAGTAGATAGTTTAATCACATTAAAAGGCTATGCATCTAATCATGGTTGCATATTATTATATTGATCACCGTTTTACATGATTAAAAGAAAATATGCTTTAACATAAATCCTGTTAAAATAAATAATTTATGAATACAATATTGTAATATAATGCAAATAAAAACAATTCGAGTACGGTTGAGCTATCGCCGAACTTCATTATTACTGGTCTGAACCATTTCTGGTGCGATTTAGCTCCGTTATAAGGACTCATGGGTCCTGGGTACAGGAGTTCGTTTCTTGCAGCGCTGTATATTTGTTGTCTGGGATGTTACCGTCATCGTTATTCTTCAATTTAACAACTATAGTTGGTACTCTCTTTAAAATTTAAGTGACAATCAAAATCCTCCTAGATGGTTTAGATGATATTCTTATCTTTAAATTTGATGATAAGTGAATTTGCACTTTCATTAAATAACACATAAGTACCAAATACTGCTGAATACGAATTCCCAATGCTATTGTTTGCTTGACGGAGCAACACGTTATAGTGACGTCCTCCTAAGGAGATTGGGAGCGCGAATTTTCTAAGGAGTATTCGATAGGCAATTATTTCAACTCGCGTGGTCGCAGTTAAACTGCTGTCGTGTGAATATCAAACAATCCACTTTGCGGAAGACCCGTTACCGCCCGCTTAATCTGTACGTGCGTGCCACTTGTCGAATTCGATAAAATACAAATTTTAGTTTTTACAAGATTCTAATTTTAACCAATTTTTTTTATTATTATTATTTATAATTTATGCTCATAACCCATACACCATAAAAATAATATATGTACAATAAGTGTAATGCGATTACGTTTACTAGTAAATTACACGAGAAAGAAGTAGGACCTAACTCAATAGCGACACTTTAAAAGGGGTGAAAATATTTAAATATTTCGTACGCGACTTAAAACATTTTTTTTTTTAATATACTATCGCTTTAAGTCGAGGAAAAGACCGTACGTAGTTTCTCCAGTCGTCTGCGTTGTGTACCAACATTTAACTACCTACCTAAGTATAAGTTTTTTGTATTTTTTTAAACTCTTTCTTTTGATATTTACATTCAAATTCTCGACAAGTTGGAGAACCGTTGGTGTAAACTGTAGAACAATATACATACCTACTTAACATTTTCAATTTGATATGTTGACGATTGGTATAATGTTTGATCAAGTGTAATTGATTTGAAATCATGGTATTGTCCTGTGGAATATGGATTTAGTAAAGAAACATACATGTCGAGTAAATATAATAATTAGTTAACGATACCTAGATGAAACTGTCGAATTTGAGAATAAGTTATTAATACGAGATATTTGATCGTATAGAAAAGTGGTTTTGGTTTTATTGCTACATAAGATGGTCAACTGATATTTACAATACAAAACATTGTCAACATTTGTTCAATGTTTTTTTCATTTTGAACGAGCGTCCTACAGTTTTACCGCGCACTCCATGAGTTTCGGTACACCGGTTTACGGTGTTGTATATTATCATTAATTATCGATTGGCGATTTCGTTGTGTGTCCATCGATATAACAGTAGGTAGGTCCGCGTGCCCCAAAGCCCAAGCGGCGGTTTTCGAATAGGAATAATTTTGCCAGTGGAAACTATTAAAAAATTGTAATAATGAATTTCGTAAGCGATTTTTGTGTTTGAGAATCAACGCCGATCGCTGCCGGCCGGTGTCCGTCAAGATTGATTTATAGTCAGCTCATGTCTCGTCCGATCGGTAGCACACACGGCGGCGGACGTGTACTTAAGCGAGTTAATTATTTTTTATCGCTCGTCGACGGGCAGACCTATAATAATGGTAATAATAATAACATTACACACCAGTTACGGCTACTGCGATATTTACAGCGGTCTTTTTCGCTCTCTTTGTTTTGGTTTTTTTTTATCGTTATTATGATTTTTTTTTTTTTTATTCACCTGTTTTAATATCGAAATAGCCGCCGCCGCCGCCGTAATGCCAATCTTGTCGAACGATATTATTCTGCACCGTGACCGTTTCTCCTAATTTTTTAACGCATTTTTTTCCCACCTCCGCGATGTTTGCTATACCCAAATGTTATAGCTACGTCCCGAATCGCTTACGATTCTGTTAAATAGTTTGTGTATGTATAGATTTCAATTTTAGTCTACAGTCGTCGATAACTTCATAATATGTACGCGCCAGCTATACGGCTTCTATATTACCCTCTCTATACAGTATCCTTACGCTGATACCAATTATGTAGTATGATTTTTGTTTTTTAATCTCAATAGCTAAGCGCCTAAGGCCTGGAACGTATAATACATAGATAATGGTCTTACACTCTTGCGTTTGGTTTATTTATCCTGCGATCGAGTCTTCCGGCATTGAAAAATCAACGTACGTCTCACTGGTCTACCCCATATGGAATTTCGAAGGTTTTTCATGATATGTAACCCGTGACCTTTAGTCAGCAATTTGTATGTATTTGTATGACCGTGGTACGGTCACCGAAGTCATAAATAAAATAAAGAGGGCTGGTAAGACGTCTCTGAAATGTATCATACCCACTCTTTACTCACAGTACGTGAAAAACCATTAATAGATTCAAGATCTATACTCAGGACTTTTCATAAGCTTTCTATTGATCTAAAAACTCCCCTCCATATTGAAAACGACGTTTCTTGATTAACTCGGTACTTTAATACCTATTTTCTTTTAGTGATAGGAAAAACCACCGAAAACCCGTGATAAAAGGTTTCAGAATGACGCGTGAGGTTAAATTTGAAATTAATATAATTAACTTGACCATAAAAAACTGCACCTTTAAAACCTCAAATAATGAAATTACTTTAATTTAGGCAGGAGCTTAAAACATAGTTATATAACCAGTATAAAAAATGAAACAATTCATAAATCATGTGTAAAATAAAAGTTAATTAAACATAATTTGTTAAAACAAAATATCACACAATGCGATAAAAATGGAAAAAATTATCTACAAATCATAAATGTCAAAATATATACATGAAAATGCATGATAAAAGTTTCAACATTGATCTCATTGTAACATCATTCAAACGTTGTGCTACGAATATAAGTGTTAAGCTAAAAAAAAATGCTAAATTCTACAAAGTCACATAAAATAACACATCCACCACCGGACAATAGGGCCCGACACCCGGAATGGGGGAAATTCTACTGTCTGTGCGACCATTGAAACTATTACTGCGGTGCACGCATTTTACTCGTTTAACAATGTCACTATTTCTGCAGTATTATGTACTAACTACATTACACGAGGTAGGTACCTACAGGTATAATGTCTATTATACTTAAATTAAATCAACGTATAAAAAAAATTTAATCACATTTGTAATTTATGTTATTACTGCACAGCGCGTATACTTCAATTTAATTCCCCTTGAAAACTCGATTTAATTACTTTAAAAGTAAACACGATTTATAAGACAATAATTAAATACCTCCTATATTATACCACTATATATAATAAATAGGTACTATTACTTATTGGGAACGTGCAACGAATCTCCGGCGAATGCTTAAAAATGTTTTCAAAGCATAATATCCATAATACACGATGACAAATTTGGAAGGCTCAATGTCACGGAGAAAAAAACCGCGTACCAACATCGGACCTGTCTATATTGTATTAACCCTTTCGGTATAGATAGGTAACCGATCGCTGAACGGCCATGAAGGGAATCGGAGTACATTAGGTACCTATTATAATCGTCGATCATTTATCGTCGAATATTTATTGTCATCTTTCGTTGGTGTTTGCAAGTATGCAGCCTATCTGTTTCCTGTTATAGACGTATCTCTGTCTGCAGGACTCTTTAACACTATCAGAACATGGTGGAAAAATCCATAATACCAAGCCGTCGAACTTTGATCGGAACGGAATAGTTTATTATTTTTATACCACGTTTGTTTATTGTGTTAACATATTTTCCGACAGATTTTATGGTACCGACCTAAGTAGCAAACTTTATTCGTGTTTTCATATTATAAGACGCAGAGAATTATACTCTTAACAAGTCGCTATATATTATACGAACATATAATATTATCATTATAACCAGTGATGTAGTGGAGGGTACACGCGGGTACACGGCGTATACTCACCTCCCAATTTTAGATTAATGTGTGTACTCTCAACGAAAATCGTGGTTCAAGGGTACACGGACCATGAAAAATACGTATTAACGTTACCCAATTATACTTAGTCAATAAAATGTATTTAGGAAATATTATTGGGTAATATAATATAATATAATAAATTACAAACAATAATTCAATAGTAAAAAAAAGATAAGCGTAATTTGTTTATTATAAATAGTAGATAATAGTAATAACATTTTCATAGAAAAATATAAAAGTGAAACTCGATCAGCTGATTAGGTTTAAGTTTACCTACCTATGATCTGAAGTCTAAACCTAGGAAACGAGCCCGTTAACCAACATGATGTTACTATGTTAGAT
>WHPZ01580014.1:0-18517 GCA_016617965.1 Macrosiphum rosae | reverse complement strand
ATGAAATGAGTAATAATCGCGTCTGCAATATCATTTTCAATACGATTTCCCATAATATACGTCACATAATAGATAATATTATTATTTCAATTATGTTTATGAGACGTCATAATAACACAATATTTAGAATATATTATTATTGTTATAGCGTTGGTATCTTTTCATTTTCTCGTTTTAACGCATTCGTCCTGCAGCTCCCGTGTACTGACACCCTCCCGATTAGTGCACGCAGACGTGTTAACGTGCACCTAACCAGTATCCACTCTACCCTATTACCACGATAACCTAACCTTTATTACCGGAATGTATATTATTATCCGTGGCCGGCCGCGCCGATCCATATACAATTTGACGATGGGTTTTACGGTCGCTTTGTCAGTGTTCTCTAATAGACGTTAAGCTGTCCCTCTGAAGGACCTGAGGCCACTATAGTTTACTCTACTCACATACATTAATCCAGGTCTGCTGAACAGTCTTCGCTGCTACACTCGTCCACGTAACAATATATACCTCGCAGCACATAAACGAATTACCGTGGTCACTGTGCAGTCCACGAGAATTCTCCATGTTTACAATCACAAAGTCTCGGCGATGCAATGATATTATATTCATAATAAATAATTTAGTGCCATTGATTTTATAATAATTAATAACGGACGCCTACTTATCTTACCGCCGCGTCTACTTTCCATAGTATATAGTCACAGCTGAAAATCGGGTACCTACCTGTTGAGTGAGCTAACGTTTTTTTTTTTTCATAATTACAATTTCATAATAATAAATATTAAATATTATGTACAATATAATATTACAAAAATACATTAGGAATTCTTTTTTTTTTCATGGTTACATATTTTATGTTAAAGTGAATGTCAACATTCGCTGATGAATATCACATTCGCTAAAATGTCTGGTGAATGTCAATTTTTTCTTGGATGTAAACATTCACTGCGGTGAATGTTGACAAGCACTATCTGTTTTTGGCGAATCTTGACATTTTGTAAAAAAAGATGAATAAACTCAAGAGGAACTTTTATTTACCTACCTAATATAAATTCAAAAGATCAACTATACATTTATATTAATATATTATTTATTATTTACTATTAATAAATCAACCATAAATTATTTTATTTTGCACTATAAATTACTTGTTGCAACAAAATAAACTATCATGACATTTTGAGTTACATAGAAGTCCTGTGGAAGGATAACTACACTTCTTTGATATGCACATTGTCTTACAATTGTATCTCAAGTACCCCTGTCCACCTGTTTGAGAAATTGGAGTGGAAGCTTTCCTTAACCGAGCAACTTCTTCAGAAGATAATAGTTGTTCTTTGCATACACATCATATTGATTAGTGATTACGGGTGTATAATTGGTTTATTACACGCTCCTCTGTGCCTAGTGTGTACAATTCACCATCGACAGCTACGAAAACTTCCAATATGTTCTGTGGATCACTCGGTTAACCTCGGGGACTCGGATACGACGGTTAGTATCACCAGGTTTAGCTCGACTAAACTATTGTCTCGACGAACGTAGCATTCTTTCAGCTTGTAATATTAAAGTCCCATTTTTGCTGCTGCTCTATGATACTAGACATATCGCCCAGTACGCGATTACGCAAAAGCTTCGTGTGTGAGCGAGATCGATAGTGGATACAACAGACAGAGACCGCCACGTGAAATGCGTCTTTGATAATATCATATAAATCATTAAATACCTTTCCATCAAATAATAGGTTTGTATGGTTTCTAATAATATGTCATGTTCATAACGTTGTTCCGTTAAAAAAAAAAATATGTTTATTTTATTCAGGTAAATGCCAAATTATAATTATGAAGTAACTTGATTAAAAATAATAAAATATTATTTCGTTAATATTTATCAGTTATAAAACGTTTCAAATTCGACGTATAAAAAATATATATACCTAATATAAATTTATACATTTTTATAAAACATTGATTTAAAAATGAAAATAATATATAATTATCATCTTGCTTTCGAGATAACTAGAAAATGTACAAACAACGAATAATATCATTACATTAAACTTTACCGAGTACTAGCAATGCGGCTTTCTCAAGAATTTTTAATGGATGGGTAAAGAAAACAAGATTGTAAAGTTTACCATTGCAAGTAAGTCCTTTATCATCTTCCCTTTATAATAACAATATATTTATATACATTCAATCTCAATAAATACTATTATTATACCATGCCTCATACTAATTAAAAATAGTATAGCTTTAATTTATAAATGTATGTCAAATTTTCTTGATTTTTGGGACATATGACATCAAGAACATATTCGGGATCAATAACTTTTTTTCCACGGACTGCCAACAATGTTAACCAATTGAGATCGTACAAAATAATTACGTTAAATCAGCAAAATAAAGTTACATTGATCAATTTACTCTTTACTTCAATAGTTCAATCATTGTATACATATATTAAGTATGTTTTTAATATTTTTATGCAAGAAACTGTTCTCTTAGGATTCGACGTAGACACTGGTACGATGGTACCTATGGTTCTGGTGCATAAGACTATAAATAATTAGGAAATATTAAATGAGTAAATTATACATTTCTGCATAAACGTAGAGCATCTAGGCTACGTCAAGAAATGTATACGATCTGATTTCAATTTTTATTGCCATTTCATAGTTCAGATGCAAGTTGTAGCTGTTGGCTCGAATGTTAGCTGAGTTGAAGTGAAATGTAATAAGTATTTCCAACGATTGATAGTTATTAAAATATACATATATATAAAATGATAGATGAATCAAAAATTATTTATAAATCATGACAAATTTGCTCACAAATCATTAATTATTGTCACTTACGGTATGAGCATAACAAAACTCCAATATCAAAAGGCCACGTGGGTCTGTCGCCACCATATTTAAAATCGAACAATTATCAAAATAATGTTTAAAAAATTCCATCTGTCGTACGCCGCTATAAAATTATTCCTACCTATAGTCTAATACCGACCAAAAATTGACGACAAACCATACTTTATAACTTTACTTTACTGTAGTTTACGCCGACTTTCGCTGCGGCGTCGTGAGCATAAGTTAACTAGAATTAATGCTTACCGCGGGTCACATTACATAAAAACTAAACAAAAGTATTAAATTTACATTTTCTTGGTGAGTGCTGCTTTGTACAGAATGTATCACGCATGCTATTTGCATGTTTATATGTTATTACTTCTGTGGCGTTAAAACAACGCAGATATTATGATAATCAAGTGTAAACCATTTACAGTATATAGGTAGCGGTTACATAATTATTATTATATACTGTCGTATAATTTTCCACGAGGTAATTTGTCGCGGGTATTTAATTGTATGGCATTTATCGTTTCGAGTGGTGTTTATGCGTCGTATAATATTATAATAATATTATGATTTATAAAAAATAAAATTCTGTAAAACGAATTTTCAAGCTGATATTCGCACAATTGAAAAAAAAGTTCGGATTGAGTCCGAATATTCGTATACGATTGTGGTATGATATTTTGTCGGTAACTGCTACCTACTATTTAATACACTCTACTCCGTAAATTACAAAATGTTCATTTTTTTTTCCGATCTAAAATACTTTTAACCAACCTAAGTTGAATTTTTCTTTTCTAAGATCTGAAATCCACGCACACGACGTCGTTTCAATTGCTCCCTAGGTCTGTCCGAAGTCGTCAAATTATCACTATAGTTTCGAAATTTAAACAATCGATTTTTGAAATTTCATGGATACCTATTGTAATGTTTCCAACGTTTTATGTACATAATATGTACTTATCTATATAGTCTCACCGAAAATGTACAGACCCCCTTAAGGGCCTTTAAAAAACTTGAATTATCCTTTTTCAAAAACGATCCACCGATGTCCTTTGTCAAAAATATTCGCAACTATTTCGTAGGTATATACTTCAATTTTATCCTCTTAAGGGAATCTCCCATTCCAACTTGTGTTGTGTTTTCGAATTGGGTTTTTGACACTCCCCGAGGTACCGAGGTATAATTGAATCGTTTTATTTTTCGCATGTTTTACCTAAAATTTTTTTTTTTCTTTCACCTGGACAACCTAATGATGGTCAAATATATGGTTTATTTCAAACAAGCACACATACACACGTGTTTATTTACACCTATTAAATTACATAATTATACATTATCATTTCACGCGTGCACTGCATAGTAGTTAAAACGGTTAGATCTATGTCTTACACATAACTAAGACGAAAATTTAAATATATTTAATTTTCAAATCTTTACTTTATGAATTTGAAATTTAGCGTCTGGTAACGTTAATAGGTGAGAAGAGTGTTGATAACATTAGCGTTTGACAGACACTCGTGGGCAAATAGTATAATATGTTTCTACTTACGTGTACAGTTTTACCTACTGGCTATTATTTTACTATACTCACATATTATTATAGTATCGTTTTGATTAAAGAAAAATATTACGCATGGACCATAATGTATAATAATAATATCATATAATATAATACGTGGTGTACAAACGGACTCGCTTTTCGTAGCTATAATTTTACAATTCCAAACTTCCGGCACGTCTTACGACTCTATATCCAATATAATATAATATAACATAATAATAATAATAATCTTTCTTTATTGCAACAATAGAATATAATATATTATACAATATATACAAAAATATGAGTTAACTATTGGAGCACCCCCTATAAGCGAAGCTTGTGCTGGGGCACGGTTCTTATTATTTAAAGTGAATGCATAATGGATAAATATTGAATAATAATTAATTTAAAAACAAAACAAACAAATTAAGATAAGTGTTTAACATAACTAACAATATAAGAAAAATAATTACTATTATAAATTCATAACATTTCAGACTAGTTAGATCTAAATGTTTTACATAATACATTTTTAAAGTCGTTTATATTATTATTAGGGTTCATATTTAGTGAACGACATAGTTTCAAACCCGTATATCACTATATCATGTTGACTACTATATTATATTATTCTTTCTACTATATTATGTATTGGTTTGGTAGAAAGATATTAATATACAGGCTGTAACAGATATAACTCACTTTTAGAATAACTTTTGTTCTAATCTATATTTAAATTTGTTTTTTTATATATATAATTTATAATGACTTGGGCTACACATATATTATACAAAAAAATATTTTTATTTCTTAACACTGAAAATAAACAATTTTAAATTTGATTTAAATTTGTTTGGATACATTCAAACATGGATATATTTCATAGCAAATTTGTAAATCTGATTATAAGTACAATTTTGATATTAAAAACATTTATCTAAGTCAAGAAGTTGATTTTTTAGAATTTTTTTAAATATCAATATTTTTTTGATGTACCTAATGAATTTGGAACTTGATTACCTTTTTTCAAAATATTTTTTTTGGGAATCTGCTGACATGAGTATATTTCTTAAATTATTCACTTATCATATAATTTTAACAATTTTTGTTATAAGTTTAAGCAGCATCGTTTTTTTTCAAGTCTCTCTGTTACGACATCGTTGAGTGGCGCACACAATTTCAGCCCATTTAGATCTAAACGTTTTACATAATTTTTAAATAATAGCACATTTCTTAAGTCGTTTATATTAATATCTAGTGAACGGCAATAGTTTCAAACTTTCAAGCCGGTAAACAGCACACAATGTCGACCAAATAATACTTTGTTAACGAGAAATATATTTTAATAATATATTATAACCTGCAGCGTATAGTGCGTTATACGTTTTCTATAACAATACGCCTAAGCCGACGATAGACTCATAACGATATTATAATATGCACTGTATTTTTATATTGAATCCGAGGCCCACCTTTGGTTTGGTTTTTCCTCTCGGAAAACGATGTATACCTACGACCTCTGTATGTGAGAGACGTTCTTATTTCTTCTTCTCGTTTTTTTTCTTCGATATTTTATCCGTCGCCCGCGTATCATCGCCACCGACGACGCCGGCCGGAGTTTAATTCCGGGTGACGACATCGTTGAGTGGCGCATACAATTTCAGCCCAGTTAGATCTAAACGTTTTACATCATTTTTAAATAATAGCACATTTCTTAAGTCGTTTATATTAATATCTAGTGAACGGCAATAGTTTCAAACTTTCAAGCCGGTAAACAGCACACAATGTCGACCAAATAATACTTTGTTAAGGAGAAATATATTTTAATAATATATTATAACCTGCAGCGTATAGTGCGTTATACGTTTTCTATAACAATACGCCTAAGCCGACGATAGACTCATAACGGTATTATAATATGCACAGTATTTTTATATCGAATCCGAGGCCCACCTTTGGTTTGGTTTTTCCTCTCGGAAAACTGTGTATACCCACGACCGCCGTAGTGCGATAGACGTCCTTATCAATTCTTCGTCTCGTTTTTTTCTTCGTTATTTTATTCGTCGCCCGCGTGGCGCGCGTATCATCGCCACCGATTCGGCGCCGCCACCGATTCGGCGCTCGTCGGAGTCGTATTCCGGGTGACGACTCGTTGCGTGGCGCACGTGCGAGCATACTGTTGTGCGGCGACTCGACGGCGGTGCCAGTTGTGGCGATTACGGTAATATTATAACCATCACGTGCGGGAGTGTACGTCATAATAAGTAATATTGTTGTTGTTGTTGTTGTTGTTTACGCCGATCGCGAGACTTACGTTTTCGGACGAATCATTTGTTCGCAAATATGATATTATAATACCATCTTGACCGTTTTAATATATTTGAATACGTATATTAATTATTGTACTGCCGCCGTCGTTTTTGTTGTCGTCGTCGTCGTCGTCGTTGTTGTTATTGTTGGTGTTGGTGTTGTTGAAGTTGTGCCACGAGTGCGGTGATTTTTGGCGTACACCACACACACACACACACACACCGGGGATCAGTCTTTTGAGAAATTATAATTTGTGAGTACTTATACTTTTGCGAAATATCAGATACTACCTATATTATATTATAATGTAGGCATAAAATATTACGCCAATTGGGTTTAAAATCTGAATATTATAATTTAATTTTTAAATGATTTTATACAGCAACATAAGAAAGTAGTTGCTATTGCTGTCAAGACCACACTTTCTTAAAACGTTAAAAAATATTCTTGTATGAATATGATAGATGAGGGCTTCTTCAAAAAATAAAAACAGGCAACTCGATCCGATGTACGTAAAAAAAAAACAGTAGCTAGGTATTTCGAGTGTACCTCATCATTGAGTAATGAAACTGTAATGAATATGTTAAATTTGAATTCAATGATAAATCATTGTATACGAAAAACGATTCTGAATGAAGGAAATGGATGGATTTTTATTTCCAAACTATTATGGTACCTATGTGCAAAATTAATTTTTGTCTAGGAATTTTGTAATTGTTAACATTGTACCCCCGTTGCGGTGCATCAAGTCCATAAATATAATATGTTAAACCTAAAAATCTGCTGTCCATAATAATTGACAATTGTAATAAATTTATAATAATATAATTATTATTAGTATATTCTGAATTCAGGAGGTATTGAAGTAATTTTTGCAAAAAAAACATTGCATACCTATAATATTATAACATACATAATTTTTGTTTCTTCTTTCAAGACGATTTACAATCTGTAAAATAAATGCAACAACCAATAAATTCGATAAATTATTACGTGCAAGTATGTATTACGTTTAACAAGAACTACATGATGAGAATGTCGCCCATCCATCGGTAACAACCCCTTAGGCGTATAACTTATTAAGTTCTAAGTCAATGCTGACGTACCGAAGTACGCCGTAAATAAGTTCGTGGCATAAATAGCTTAAAATTAATCTAAATATTATTGTGTATAGAAATTATAATAATATTAAACGTAATGGTAAAAAGTTTCAATTCTCTACGGTCGATTGAAGCATAACACAATATCGTGACAATATATTTTGAATATTTTTGAATTTCTGTAAGAAAAACTAATAAGGAATATTTTATTGCATTTTTTTTTTGACTTTTGACCAAGAAAAAACGATTTTATCAACATCAGTCGAACGTTTTTTTTTTGTGTAAAACTTTCAAATGTCTATAAATAGCAGAAAAATATCCAAAAAATGTTTAAATTATTTCATGTCTATACTCTATTCACTTTAAGAAGGAACCTCGTAGAATTGTGAGCAGGGGCGTGGCTCTACTACACGGCAAGCGTACAGTTTGTTTACTCAGCNCGGACGAACGGGTGTTATCTGACCGACGAAAACTGGTCGTCGCAAAGCTTTCTTCTTATCGTGAATAGTTCATAGAAAATGCTATTAATTATTTCGAACATTTGATGAAAATGTCCAGTGTCCACGGCTGTTTGTATTTTGTATAAATACACTGTTGTGTAAAACTTCACACGTTTTCCGTTGTTTTTGGTTAGAGTTTCCAAAATTATTTTAAAAAAATACTGGTACTTTTCTAACAGTTTATTAAAAACATATATTTTATAAGATTTACAATGTTTTAAAGTACAGTATTTCCACGTAAGGTGTAAAATATTGCACACGTCAAGCTATTTTAATCCCTTTAAATATTTTTTATGCTAAACAAGTTTGTGTAACTATGTGTGTGTATAATGTTAACCCTTCAACTATAGTAGGTTGATTTGGTTCAAATCGTTTCAATAACTATTATATTAATTTGTTTTTCATCATCACAGTTCTTCTCTTATTGCATGATGCCAGGGATAATGAATTATGATTTTATTTTTGGATTTTAGAGCACTCTTTTTAAACTATAGGTAGGTACCTACTTTTCTACTCACATAATAATATTACTAAATCAGCTGTACCCATATAATAATTACACATCACTAAATTATGCTTCGAAAATTCGCTAATGAACTTAACCAATAATTTATCATTATAGTATAGTGTGTATCATGATATGACATATATTGTATAATATACTATGTAAAACAAGTCACAATATAAAAATGTGTTATTTAAATATCCCAACATAATGTCAAACTTTAAATGATTGATTTTTTTCAAGGGTTGCTAAATGAACCCTTGCATTGTAAATTATAATTGATTTTTTTATAACATTAAATAAAACAATTTTATTAAAGAACGTTCAAATTTAACAACACAAATCACAATAATTTAATTAGTTAAATAAATTATCAGCGATTGCAAATTGAATGTACTAATATATAAAGTTATGTATATATGCATTTTTTATGATTATTTGTTTGGATTTTAACTTGTAGTTATAATATTAAAACTGTAAATTATTACATTAAACCATTTTAATATTTAACAGATCTAATAATGTTATGTAAATTCCACATACATACTTATTATAAAAAGCTCTCTTTTAAATTAAATTAAATTATTCCAAATCAGTTTGAACCAGCATTTTTTATTTTCCAAACGGTCATCTAATAGCTTTGTTGAATGGTCCATCAGATGAATTACAGCTATTGTTGTGACCGGAAACAGTTTTTTTTTGTTTTAAAACTATTTCTATCGTAAGGCTTCAAATGAAAATGTGGCCAGGACCTCTTTATTGTTTGAATCACAATAATTTAAAGAATATAGTAACTATTTTAAGTCTAATTGTTTAAAATATACCGATCCGATAATGGAAATTTAATTATTTATTTATATAGAGATTATATTATTATAATGCAGAGAAATAATTTACAATACAATTTCAGTAAAATCCTAAGAAAGTAGACGTTTCCCATTCAATTATTATCATTATTGATACGTAATTATAATTACGTAGTACCTTAAATATAATCGTGATACCATTTTTTTAACACCCTTTATATATTGCACTACTAACCTTGTAAAATATACCTCTAGAAATTAAAATATTTTTTACTCATTCACATTTTAAAATATAATTTTGAAAATAGTAATTGTTTAGGCATTGAATATGCATCTATATACAACGCGGTGTATAGTCGAAGAATTCAAAATACCTACTTACATTACTTACAACATGCGTTTTAATGATTTTTACATATTGTGTCACTAATATAGATTTTCACACCTTATTAATTATTAAATGTATAAGGTTAAGGGAACTGTTCTAATATCTCTTCTGTTGTAGTTATTTCTCCGCAATTCGTTGTATATTGAAGTGTTTTAATTCCAGTTTTTTAAACATTTTTCGTAGTTAATTTTTTCTGGTTTACCGGTAAACACGCAATATATTCACTTAAAGTTTTAGGTTAGACACCCATTTCATATTGTTTCTTTTAAACATTTATGTAGTGTGTAAAAAAACATATTTGTACATTATCCAACAATACACAACAGTCTTAATATAATTAAGAACACGTAGATGAATTTATGTAGGTATTTGTATTTACTTCAGTAGGTATATGTATAATATTATTAAGTATAAATACTGAATTTAACAAAATACAATTATTATAGTGTTTGACATTTGAATATAGGGTATTCATCGCTGACCACATAATATTATGATGTATAAAATGCATAATAATTAATGAGAGTTATTTATATATTTATATAAAATCCTATGTTGTAATATTGAAAGTTAATGTTTTGTGAGCAAAAAACCTTAAAACTCTATAATTTTTGTGCAGTTTTTTTGGTTCAAATTATACTTATAGATGTGTTGCATGAGTGTTGTCATGACCATTGAGCATTAATTTAGAAAAAAAAACTAAAAAAATGTCATGTGTTATGTACCTTCCTAAGTGGTTCTTGAAATATGACGTTGAGACACTTTTTATAGTGTCGAGGATACCCAATATAATAAGGTTTATAATAATAATAATAATAATAATAATTCAATAACACTTTTATTTTTTTCTTAACCACATTTTCTTTGTTTCAATATAATATAAGAATCGATACTACATGGTCTACACGGTCTACATGGCTAGGGCTATTCGTGGAAAAAAAAAATACTATCGATAAACTCGTTTAATAAAACATTATATTATCGTTTATTCTATAAATATCTACTCGGCCACTTATTCCGACGGAGGTCGTATTATAAATTCTGTATGTTTAATAAATTTATAGTATATCGATATTATACGATCACTGGTTTTTAGTTGTTATAATATGTGTATTTAATGTACCTATACGGTCATGTTCTTTTTTTGTTTTGTTTAAAGAACACGGTTTGTGAAACGTAAAACGTTTGCTAGGTAAAAACCAGTGGTCGCCTCCGTACGCATTTAATAATATTTATGTGCCGAAAAAATTTTAAGTATTAGAAGCGTTAAAAAAGTTTTACATATTTTTTTTATGACGTTTTGGGAGCAACGGATGGATGCGAAATGGACCGTATGGCGAATGGGTACTACCCTAACGATATGAACATAAAAAATAATAATACATAAACAAACGGGTGCGGGCGACTAAATGCTACTTTTCGACGAACTTTTACACATTTAACGTTTATTAATTTCTACGCCGAGAAGGAATATTAAAAATCATATATTTATCGGTACCATAAAGCAATAGCGATGGAAAAATACCGCACAAAAATCTTATTTGTACAAATGGTTTACTAATAATCAAATAATAACCCACAACACGTAATTTAGTAGGACATTAATTGGCTTGCCTACCCTCTCAACTCTTGGCGGGTAGGCCTTGGTTTTTTTTTTCGATTTATCTCTATAATAAATAATAACAATATTATCAAATTAGTATCGAATATAGTTAAAATGATTATTATTACTGATAGAAAAAAAATCTAATAATTTCATGTACACGAAGAGTGGGAGCTGTAAATAACAATAGAGTTGTATATTAAAAAGCAATTAGTCGCCTGCACAGTGGTCAGACACCATATATCGAATAGCAATGGACGAGAAATATATAAAAAAAAAATATACACTACAAGAATCTTAAAGTTTATAGCTTATACATATATTAACTTTAAGTACCTATCTATTATATATATTTATATATTGTCCTATATATTAAAGGTGAACATTTATAATAATATGTTTGCAGGTGGGTGGCGTGTCGACGGTATATATTATATCGTGTGTAACGTGCAGTGCGTGAGTGCGTGTATGTGCGTGCGTGTGTGTGTGTGCGTGCTTGTATTATGTGTGAAACATAAACTAGTCAAGTTTTCTCTCCTGCCAGTCTCACTTTTTTAGATTCTTTATTTTTTATTATTATTATTATTATTATTATTATTTTTCTCCAACGCGGATTTATTTCATTTTTATTTTATTTGCACCGAAATCCAATAACGCGGGGAGTAGGGTTAAATCTCGACGGGCGCGCTGTTTATCTCAACGGCGCATTCCCAATGGATCTGACGGACTAGAGCTAACCTCTAACAAACCGAACGAAAGATTACATCACTCGCGAGTGTATCTACACCAAATATACCAAAACGTATAATATAATATTACGTACACGCCGCGCTGTTCGCCAAATTCGTTATTATATTACATCTCGTTTTTATTTCGATTTCAATGCATACATAAATGTGGATTATATGTACACCGCACACGGAAGTATTACTATTATTTGTTTCCTCATAAACGAAAATTATTTTCATATCAGCTATGCTCAATTCTCTGTGTTTATTTGTCATATTCCTCTTTACTCTTCGGAGCGTGCAAACAATGTATACACCTACGTGCATGTGCAGTCACTTTTGCACACGCATTGTGTGTAAAATCTTTTCCGTCCACGTTAAACCTCCACCGCCGTTCGATGAGCTAGATACTGCTCTGAACATAAATAACCACGTGTTTCAATTATTATTACAGGGATTATCTAATTTTTTTTTTTTTTTTTTTGAAAAAAGTTAAAAAATGTTTTACAACGTTTGATAAAATATGATATTTTTAAATACCACGTCCTTGTTTTTCGTAAAAGTGTTTTCTATGATTATGAACAGGTATTTATTTTAACTTACCTATTCGTATTTATACTTTGGTAGTTTTTATATTAGTATTGTTTTAAATGTTAATACAAGTTTATGATACACACTTATAATTTAGTTATTCTCAACGTAAATATAATATCAGACAACCATTTCAAATTTCGATGAAATTTGTATTTCTAAGCGACAATTAGAAAATAAGAACCCTCCGGTACTATTGTCAGGTCACTTCGGTAATAATCAATTAATGTCGGTTAACTTGGGTTGGTTATAGAGTGGAAAATGTAATTAATTATTTAAACCAGCTCAAACACCAACCATACACATACTGAAATCATACATTGTGTTAACACTTTAGTCTTAACGTTCTGGTTTCTATGGTTTTGTAATAGAAGCATATATTATGTCATGTTGTTTTCTGATTTATGTTGAATAAATCATGAGAGATGTGTAATCAACAGTTCAGTTGTGTCCCCGCCGTCGTCCTGGTTCTGTTGTTAGTAAATAAATTAAGAACGAAGATGAGATTTCGTGTAGGAAAAACAAAGAACTCCAAACAAATGTTTAAAGATCGACGTGCATCATTGAATATGAAAAAGTGTGGTTTTAAACATAGATGCGGGTTTATAAAAAAGTAGTGATTTTTAAACTATCCAAATTAGTATCAAGGTAATGCTAAATATCCTAAATCCACTACCCCGGAGAGGGAGAAAACATTTTGATCCAAAAGAAAAAAGGAATAGTTTTATGATAAAGTTTACATTACGTACCTATCCAAATAATCTCAACTATAATTTACAAGGGTTCGTATACTTCTTAAAATGACTTGAAATATTCGAAAATGACAGTATAGTTTTAAAGCCTCTCATTCGTGACAAATACAAATACAATAATTTATGAACCATCATAATACGTTACCATCGTTTTGAAAAGGAAACAATTAGGAACGATTGAAAATATGTGATTGAGCTGACTAATCGGAGCATCCCTGATGAATATCGAGCGCAGTAATAATTACAATTATTAACAAAACTCAAGGGCTGCAGAGTATTGATCTGATAATACAGACATATTGTGTTCAGTCATAGGAAATTATGCGTGAACATATCCAGATGTATCAACAAAAAAAAAAAATTAATTCTTAACAAAAACGTGTTATAAATTGGCTAAGCCATTGCACAGGGTAAGGGATCGATATAGGGTTGGTGTCTGTATAAATTGTTTTCGAAAAACGATACTGATCCAATTTTAGTTTAAGCAAATTTAATAATGGCTTTGTTAAAAACAGATGGTTGATCATATTTTTCACCGGTTTGAGTATTCTTATCAAAGACTATTCCTAAGTACCATCTGTGTTCAATTTACAATCTATGCACTGCTCCATGTTTCTTGAGATTTTGTACTACCTACCTAATATAAGACATAAAGTGTTACACAACAGCGTATTTGTAGACACAAGAACTTCACTTTACAACAAAGGGAAAAAAGTTTGCCTTCAAATGTTCTCTATAGATTTGTTAGTTTGGCCAAACATTTTTTTCTTGATAAAATTATAAATAAAATGTAATAACCCAGTACCTAAACATGGTATATTAGCAGGGCCGTATTTACACTTTTTGCGCCCTGGGATTAACAATATTTGTACGCCCCCTCAGCCAAAAAAAAGAAAAAATTAATCCGATTTTTAATTGTTTAGTTGTAGTTTCTTATTTATGAAAATGTTGTTAAAAACAGACTAGGATGATACATTATTTCAATTATTGTCAAAATGTATAGGATAACATACAATTGAAATCTATATAAAAAAAAAATACAAAAATTAATAGTTATCATTGTTTGACAAAATGTGAGTAAATGACGCCAAATTTCCGAATCATACGGATGCAATGCAAAAAATGCAAGTATAGATACTCAAACAAATTCTTACCAAAAAAAAAAATGTAATTATATTATAATATAAACACCGGCCCCTGGCCGCCCCC
This sequence comes from Macrosiphum rosae, assembly GCA_016617965.1. Classification (NCBI taxonomy): domain Eukaryota; kingdom Metazoa; phylum Arthropoda; class Insecta; order Hemiptera; family Aphididae; genus Macrosiphum; species Macrosiphum rosae. Next base: position 3,622 of record WHPZ01580014.1, on the reverse strand, counting down.
CTAAATGTGTAAAAATTGGCCGCCCGGGGAAAGTGTCCCCGTCACCCCTTAAATACGGCCCTGTATGTTAAAGAAATGAATATGAATTATAGTTAAAGTTAATTTAGTTAATTTTAAATACAAATCTAATATTAGATGATATTATGTATTATAATATATCATTATAATACACTCGTACTGTTTAACATACATTACATTTCAAAAACATTTTCTATCAATTAAATATTGACATCTGAATGACTTCAAAAAGTACATTATTTTATTTTGCTGTTGTATTTCTTATACTATTCAATTATCAAATTACAAATATAATAATTTGAGAAAATAGTTTTGTACTAGGTACTCAGATACTTCACGTGTACAAAAAAAAAAACAAACAATAATTTGTATGTAATAAATATTATTATGTTATTGTAATATTCATTAAATTAATTGAATAACTCATATGGACAATTTTTGAGTAATTTACAATAACCGTCATAGAAAAGACAAGTGTTTCCATTTAATTTTATAGTTACGAAGTTTGGATCAAAAGTTTTGAGTACTTACAGTAATTCATCAAATGTGGTTTTGGTACTAGAAACATAATAATATTAATAGCAACAGTAACATAACTCTTAAAGCGGATGACATAAATAATTTCAGACTCACATAATATATATTATTATATGCGATAAAGACTAAAGTTTTTGATAAGGACTTTCAGTCATTACTTATAAATTGTTTTTAAAACGTGTTAGGTTTCTAAAGTAAGTATAGGTACCATAACACCCGCAACATATTTTATTTTCATTGCCTCTTAATAGTTACTGCATACTTGACACAACACTTTGCAACTCACACTACCTACAAAAATTATAGTGTTCAGCCGTACTTGTCGCACCGATTCACAGCTTTATGGTAGAAATGTCAACAATATAATATCATTGTATTTAGATTTTTCGTTTATACTGGTTTATTAATATTATATTATAATTATACATTTTCAACTAAATAATAATATTGTTCGTAAAATACTTATAGCACGCGCATTTATAGATAGTTTTAATTTTGGATTCAATCAAAACATTAAAAAAAAAATATCCCATAGTAAGCATAATGCTAAACTACAAAAAAGTCCAGAAGAAATCATGATATTTAAACAAATTAAACAAGCAAAGTTTATAAACACCCTCTACTGAAAAGAGTTTTTTGAACTTGAGATGATTTATAGTTTCTTAGAAATATAATATCATTTGTACTACCCTTGTTTAAGATGACCGAAGCAAGACCAGTTTCCATACTATGTTTCTTATATCCGACTTTTCTTAAATTTACATAATATTTAAACACATAATATATTAATATACATATTTTTCAGTTTGTTGATTTTTTTTTTCCATAATAAAATATATTACCGGGATATTTCTTATTATATAATTATAATTAAAGCCTTCATTAAAAGCTTGAACCATTTTCTGGTTAATGTACTTAAGTTACCTAATTTACTCTAAACACTTAATAATAAAATAGTAATGATGAAAGGAGTTTTTAAAAACTTGTTTTTTGTTCAGTCTTTATAATATATACCTCTATTTATGTTCAATTATTTTATTATTTTTAATTCTTATATTAAGCAAAAACGAAGGATGATGAAAAAATATTTATTCGTAGGTACTCGGCCTAATATTCTTTGTACCACCTTATATTGTAGGTATATATTTCATACATACCTATATATAGGGTGATTTACCAAGCATGGTCATCCTCATTTTTTCTTTTAATAATGAAATTTTTCAAATTCTGATTTTTGAAATTTTTAATTAGGTATACTCACTGACCATTTCATTAAATTAAAAAAAAATATCCAATAATTAATTTAGAGTAAAAATTGAGGTTTTAATTTTAAAAACGAAGTTTATATCGACACAGGGTACTATCCTTAACTAGCACAAAAAAATTCAAGTATTTGTAAAATAGATCTTTGAGTATATTTAAAAATTCCAAAAATCAGAACTTGAATAATTTCATTATTAAAAGAAAAATGGGGATGAGCATGCTTGGTGAATCATCCTGTATATAAATAATTATAATAATTTAGATTCCAGAACAATATTGAGTTTAGACACACAGTCAGATCCCTAGTATAGGTACCTACTTGCCATATTGCTAATAACTAAATAATAATTTGCATATTAATTCCATAGAGACGTTTATTGATCCACGCAAATAAAAACTTAATTTTATTCTCATCGAGAATACATACGCATAAATATATTACATTTTTATTTTCTGCTATTATCAAACATTGAACAAAATTATTAATATCGACATTAAAATTGGCAAGAGTGACATTTTATCGAAAATTTAATTGTAACCCATTTAGTGTGTACATAAAACATCCCACAGGGATTGGACACGAGAAATAATTTATTAATGCTACATAAACTTGCATCCACTATAAACATGTTGGTATCCATTGGATTTAAGCTATGGGGCTTATAGCTAGGTACCGTTATAGAAATTATTTAAATGCAGACAATTTATTTCATGACTATTATAGGTAGGTAGTATCGCGATAGATTCCTAACAAGCCAATAAATGTTTATTTGTTTCACGTATAAGCATTTTATTTTATTATATTTCGGGTATTTTAGGGCAGACGGAGCACTCAAAAAGTCTCGTGTAGCACCTTTAAAGATCGGAATTCGATACTGCGTGCGGTAATTTGATAATAATAAAGTTTTCGATTTTTCTCGATTGTTTTTCTCTAAGCGTTTAAAAAAAAAAACTATCTACAATATTATGGTGGAAAATTGTTGATCAAATGCAGGCAACGCAATAATTGAGTTGAATTGGTTTTTGAATCATTGCTTTCAAACGTACGAGTAATACACTAATACCTTCAACCACCTGCACCACTATATAACCTGTGTGGAGGTGAGCGAACAGTTTCGAGTGCACGACACGGCAACTCTTTATAGGTTTTTATATCCCGTTTGACTTTCTTTTTTTTTCCAACTAATGTCTACCTCAGCCCTTTACCATTGTTTCGGGTTTGTTATAATATACATTTATCATTTTTTTTTTTTCAATATTAACCAATTCCGTATAATATTTAATTGTAAGCCGTTAATAAATATTTACACACTGTATTTTAAAACTATTGGTTTACGAGATCGAGAAGGATTTTACATTTTAATACTTGTTTGAAATTGAGATAAGTACTTTTAAAATCGACTTCACAATATTGTGTGCGTTTCAACTATTCGGATTGTAATAACGGATAAGCCTTTTATAAGGAATGCAAATTGTACATATTTTACTTACATTATACTTGTATTGGTAGGCGGAAAAAAAGCCCACGGAAAAAAAGCCCAGAAATAGAAATAGAAATGTGAACACATGTATACTCTACTCCTAATGACCTAATTAGTAATTACCATATACCTATAACAAATATATTTATGATTACTATCTGCTCTCTAAATATATTAAATTACCTCCGGTTTTGTAATTTTTGTATACATTTTAGTATATAAGGTTTACGTTTTTTGATTTATAAATTATTGTACTATGTATATACCTAAGACTGATGTTTTTTGACTCATAACTTATAACACAATAAATCATGACGTATACA